>LZPO01044929.1:51155-65363 GCA_001675575.1 Neotoma lepida | reverse complement strand
TTCCCCCCTTTTTGTTGTTCATTTGTTTGTCTGTTTGTTTGAGACAGGGTCTCTTTTCATAGCCCTGGCTATGTATATGGAACTTACTGTGCAGACTAAGCTGGCTTGGAGCTCACAGAGATCCACCCCCTTCTGACTTCTGAGTGCTGGTATTAAAGGCATGATCCACCAAGTCCAGCCCTCTCCCTTCTCCCCTGTCACTTTATCCCTCTCCCCCTTCCCTCTCTGCTTTCCCTTCCCTTCTCTCCCTTTTCTCCTCACCCCTTTCCTGTCTCCATTCTCTTGTTAGCCCTGTCCCCTCTCCCCATGTCTCTTCTCTCTTCTCCGTTTACCCCTTTCCCCCTCATTCCTCTCCTCTCTCCTCTCTCCTCTCTCCCCAACCCCTCTCTATCCACTACTGGCCTAGAGCTCTTTGCAGCCCTCCTGCCTTTTGGGAATTAAGAGAAAGTATCACCATCCCTAGCCCCATCAATTGTCTTAAAAGATGGACAGAATCATGGCATTTCACTATGAAATGTTATGACATCACCAAATGACACTGAGAGATCTAGAGAGCTTGGGCAATTACCACCTTGTAGGTAAGTTTTAAGAAAATGCTTGTGATGTAAACTACCTTAGAAAATAATTTTAGACATTTCCCAAGTAATTTGTAACAAATTATAAGAAAAAAGCGTGAAATTTAAATTTGGTTATTTCCAAGACTGAGATGGAGCTAATAGAGTGCCGCATATATACTTAAGAAACACTGTGGTTTGTACTGAGGCTTTCCACAAAACTGAAACCACCATGCTGTGGAAGAGGAAGCAGTTTACCAAATATAGCAAGCTCTAGAAGTAAACTGAGTTCAGTTTCTATTTTAAGTTCAGCTTTTACATGGGAATTTATGAAGTGTAATTTCGCAAATTCTGTAATACTCAGTTTATCTTACAAACTCATGTCTGTATATTTTGGTTATGTAATAGGTTCTTGCTCACTAATTAAAGGACCAAGTTATATTTATTTAAAATGTTTGTAACAGTCTTACTGTTTATATAAGTGAAAACATTTAGGTCTGAATTTGCTGTCAGCCATTGATTCTTTAAGTATTAAGATTAGAAATAATTTATAAACTGTCATCTAAATATTTAATTTAGAAAAAAGTCCAGTAGCATTCTAAAATACCTCATTGAAACAACTCTTTTTCATATTGTGTTTTACTAAATCATATTTGATTCATTCAGAAATTCCCTTTTACCTTTGACACTTTCAGATAGGATTCAGATACTGTAACTTAATTTTCAAAGCTCACAAACATAAACATGATTCTGTCTTTGAGTATTTCTTGTGGAAAATTGCAACTGTACCATTACATAGTTAGAATGTTAATTATATTTTCAATGTTTCAAAATATAGTTTAAAATGGGAAAAGATGATAAATGTATCACCATGTTTTGATTTTATGTATACTTAACATATCTGAGCAAAAGATGAAAACAGTGAACATGTGTGAATAGTCACATTTACATTTAGTATGTTTTATTTTTCTTTGTGACTTGTTTACTATATTTAAATGTATATACTTATATAAATCTAGTTTACACTGTGTCTTTAAGGAACTCTTGATTATATGGCTTTACTGTATTTTGTAATGTCTTCTATATGTTAAAGAAATAAGCCAGGATCCCATTGAGCTCACCTTGTACTTTGGCATGGAAAGTATCAGCTAGAATTACCAGGAGAGTTGTCACATTTGAGGGAACCCATACACACACACACACACACACACACACACACACATACATGCACATTCTTATATGTATGTATATTGTATGTATATAATACTACTCTAGCATGTAATATATGAGTAGTGTAAGACATCTTAAAGAGAGTCTAAATGTCATTCTTGCCATCATATAATATGCATTTGTAAGCCTTATTGTTGTAGGTTACAAAGATCTATGTATTTTAGGCTCATACATAAATTTGCGATGAAGTGAAAACATTTGAAAATAAATTTAATTCTGCCCATCAAAAGTAAATAAGGTCTAATTTTGTTAACCTAGTACATCTTAGTCTGCTAATGTTTCTACTATTTGAGTATTTGAAGACTTTTAATATTTTGAAGGCAGATAAATTTTTAAGAAAATATATTGTAGGTTATATATTATTGTCTGTTCTGATAATACATATTACTCAACTTTGCTTTGTTNTCTCTGCTTCTTATAATTTTTGTTGTTAGTTTTTGAGACAGTCTGGACTCACTATTCCAGGTTGGCCTCAAACTCACAGTAGTACTCCTGCCTCAGTCTTTGAGTGCTGGGATTACAGGTGTGAACTGCCATGGCAGTTCCTACTTCCTATAATTTTCACAAGAGGAAGTTAAGGGATGATCTCCACACCCCCCATCCTTTAAGCATTTTCTGAGAATATACAGGGGAGGGTTAGCAGAAGTTGCCTGTGTGTACAGAAAACAATATGCAGTTATATTGCCATTTATCATAGCTACCTATAGCAGTGTGTGTGTTATTATCTTTGCTGCTTTCCTCTTCTAGTTCACAGNTTAAGTAAATGTGTGTGTGTGTATATAGTCTTTGACAGAAGAATTTATAGTTCACAGATAAATTAAATATGTGTATATATATATACACATACACACATATAGATATAGATATATAGTCTTTGACAGAAGAATTTAATATTCCAATTGCAAATAGGGGAAGAACTATCCTTAGAAAATAACCAGTGATATTCAGCAACAATGAAAAGAGCTGAGATGCACAGAATATTATATGCTGATTGGTAGGTTTGCAGACAAGGAGAAAAGATGTTGACTAGCCTTGTGCATTTAAGGCCAATCTTTATGCAAGAGCCAAAAGGCTCAGGAGATATCATGTGAGCAAAGCTAATAGAAGAATTAAAAGGGAGACCAAGTGGGAGAGAGAACAGTGGAGACTGATGGATGGTCCATGATGCTGAGGTAATGAATACTGGACCATTTACAGTGGATTGAAAGTAGTAATAGATACATAGTAGAGCATCTCTGTTGTCAAATGATCCCATGGAGACTATATTATATTCTAAGACATAGATAGGAGGATAATTCATATGTGTGCTTGGGGTGGAAATTGGTAGGTTGCTATTTAATACAGTAATTGCATTCATAAGGATTCCCTACTCTTTCTAAGACAATTGCATTTACCCACTTTTTTAGGATAAAAGAAAGACTGAATATTCATTTTCATTTTTCTTCTTCTTCTTCCTTTTTTTTCAAGGCAGAGCCTTTGTATGTAATCCTGGCTGTCATGGAACTCACTATGTAAATCAGGCTGGCCTTGAACTCACAGAAATCCACTTGCCTCTGTCTCCTGGGTGCTACCATTCCTGGCTGAATTTTCATTTTTAATAGCACTATAAAAAGTTACCACAAGCCGGGCGGTGGTGGCGCACGCCTTTAATCCCAGCACTCAGGAGGCAGAGGCAGGNGGATCTCTGTGAGTTNGAGGCCAGCCTGGGCTACCGAGTGAGTTCCAGGAAAGGCGCAAAGCTACACAGAGAAACCCTGTCTCGAAAAACCAAAAAAAAAAAAAAAAAAAGTTACCACAAATGCAGGGTTTCTCGTTTGGTAGGTCTCTGGGCTTGAAATCAAGGGATTGGCAGANTGCATTCCTCTTTATAGGTTCAAGTATTATATTTTCCTGTAACTTTATATCCTANTTGCATATTAAAATTCAGTTATTGGTAGTTCACAGCTAATGTGCTAGCTAAATACTAGTTCAGTTTACAATTTTAGATTAGTTAGAAATTATGTTATTTTTACTAAACTGTGAGTACAAATTTAAATTGCTGTGAATTGGTCAGAATATTAGTCTTATTGTTTAATCTACTTCTTGTAAGCAACAGAATGTACCTTGTGGGGTCTCTTATATGCCACAGGTTACTTTTCCCTATATAGAAGCATCTTTAGTTGCAAGAAACTTACTTGTATATAGAATATAATGAAGTGATGATTGTTTACAGTGACTAATACATACTCACCACTAAGCTGTTTAAATGCTAACTTACATATTAGCAAAATGGCANTAGGGAATAGTTGGATAGTCAACTNAATAGGCCTCCAAAAATGATAAATCCTCCTTTTATATTATATATAACTTAGAAGTCATTTTATTTGGACATAATTGCTATAGATTTTTTTTTTTCTGAATCTATTTCTGGTGATTTCCCCACAGTAGTTCTTTGTTCTCCACAGTAGTTCTTTATTAAAACAAAAGTCCATGATCTTCCCAAATGAAATGTGTTTGGGGTACGAACAACCCCTCAAATGGAGAGCACAGTAATGGTTTTAATGTAGTTTATCTAATGTAGTTTAACTGCCCAATCAAAGCTTGGTTTTTAATCAAAACATGGTCATCAAAGTTTTGCTTTACATAAAAATATTAATTAATCCCCTCCAAGCATGTCTGCAGTTCTACTAGAATTACCTTGTTAATTCAAATATTTTTCACATAATAATATTCACATCATGAATTTCATGTATTAAGACCTGAGAACTTTGGCTGGCCAGGGTTCTTCCTCTGATCCTGAATTTTCCTTACTACCTTGACCCTTTGTTATTCCTCTCAGGAATCAGAATTGCTCCCGGGAAGGTGTGATGACTTTTTGTCACAGGAAAAGCCCTTTTCTGCACCAGCAGACAAGTGGGTGCTCTTTGCTGTTACGAAAATGGAATGAAAACTGACCAATCAAAGCTTTACAGTTTTTTTAAAACAAAACATTTCTCAGAAATAAAATAGTTTATAGGTAGGCAAAAATGATAAAATGACATTAAATATAGTAACATTGAAAAAATAGTNTTGAAAAATTAGGATTAGCATAAATTATAATCTGTGTCTAGAAAACAGTAAAATTTTGTTATGTTTTAACACAGTGGTAAAATGGAACTGCTTCATGATCTTTGTTTTAAAAATAGAATTCTTTTTGTTATTGTTGTTTTTTTCGAGATGGAGTTTCTCTGTGTAACTGCCATGGTTGTCCTGGAACTCACTCTAGACCAAGCTGGCCTCGAACTCACAGAGATCCGCCTGCCTCTGCCTCCTGAGTGCTGGGATTAAAGGCGTGCGCTACCACCACCCGGCTCAAGAATGGAATTCTTACATGTATCTCAGACTGTATTAATTACAAAAGTATAGTCATTTATACTTATCATATTCAAGAAGATTGTTCCGTAATGTTTGTGAGGGGTGCAGAGGTAATCCAAGCAAGTCAGTATCTTTGGCAGATTGACTTTTGGAAAGATAGCTCAAGCTCTTATGTAAAACATTTATAATATAATAATAGAAAAACTTTTATGGATCTGTGTAAGTTTGTATAATTTAATTGAAGCTTTAAAGGCGTTTGTGGAAAGAAAATAGTTCCTACCTCATAGGCTGTGGAAAGAATAAATGAAACAATCCATTCAATAGTACTTGGCCTGTGACTAGAGAATTAATAGTTTCAGTTAATGTAGCAGTTACTGATAGTCACGCCCCTCCCTTACCCCCCCAAACTGCGCCAACTACACGACCACTTAGTACACGGGTTTACTTGGTGGGGAGCGAGGGAGGGGCGTGACTACCAGTTACTATAAAGGTTTCAAAGCAGAGGTGATAATGTTGTAAAAGTTTTCTTAAAATTTACTAGGTTTTTAAAAATATTTTTTGGAAAGCAGCATTTACTGAATCACTAATATTGATTTATTTTTATATGTTTTTCTTAAAGACTAGTAAACCACACAAGTAAGTGGCAAATTATGTAATCTTGATCTCTCTAAATGTCTTTCTTCTACAGTTTCCTATTGTTTTGATGATAAAGAGTATGTGAGTTTTGAAAGATTACAATTGATAGGTTCACTTATATCATTTTACTTCAGATACCAGGTGTGGCACTTTAACATCCTTAGTTCCTTAAGAGAATGACTATGTGTGGGCTGGATACCCCACTGCCCCCATCTCACTGTTGACAACTCCCCAGAGAGGTAGGTGTACACCATGGTAGGTCCAGAGGGCAGAAAATCTATAGCCTAACATGAGGGCATAGTGTTTCACATGAAACAGAGAAGATAGCTGATTGAGGGTGTGTATGGGGTGATGATTATGTATCTGATATCTTTTGATAAGTAAAAACAAGTACACTTTGAAATAAAAGCTTTTTCTATTTTGTTAGTGTTTGTTGTTACTTCAAACCTACACACATAGAACAGTTGCAGGAACTAAAGTATAGTTGTTTTTTCTTGTTTGACATAGTATATAGTGCATGGGGTGTGTGTGTGTGTGTGATATCGGTAAATGTTTTGAAGGTATTTTACTTGCTTTATTCTCTGACCTTGTCACTGTGAGTTGAAGTACCAAGTCTGTTATCAGTATAAATGCAGTGTTATACTTAAAATTTTAATTTTAGTTTGCCATACTATTTATTTGAAAAATTACCTGTTTAAGGAAGCAATTCATTGGAGTCCTGCAGTTGATGAATTTAGGACAGCCATATTTTAATCCTTGATTCCCGGAGGATTTTCTTTAACAATCCCTTTCTCCTTTAAGTCCCTAAAACTACAGTCCTTTTGAGTGAATAGGGGCTATTTTATACACCACCCTGCTCCCAATCCAATTAAAGGTTACATAATAGATGGATTAGGGAAAGTTTACTTCTTAACAGAAATAAAGCTTTAGAAAAACGGTGCCCAGATAGCAAGAGGGAATGTGAGGGAAAGCGGAGAAAATTAAGGAGATAATGGTCAGTAATCTTAACTTGTCTGATGTTTGCGCTGTTCATGATAGAGCCGACTTTTAGAATAAGGTTACAATGCTTCAGATTCTTTAACCATTTTGTTGCTGAAGTTTGGCTGTCTCTTCAATTTTCTTCACTTTTGCTTTTGTTATCTGCATCTTGGGCAAATATGTCTAATCCTTTACTTCAAGTGTGTGTGTGTGTGTGTGTGTGTGTGTGTGTGTTGTCTCATTTTCTTTTCTCTTTTGGAGTGGGAGTGATAGTACTAGAAGGATGTAAGGGATGGAAAAGTTAATCTGGACACCAATTTCCTTGCATACTTAAAGAAAAACAACAAGAGCAGTGAATTTACTCTGTGTGGATTAATGCATAAGTGTATATCTTAGAAATTTAAAAAGTAAATTAATTATTTTAAATATTTTTTAGTAAATTTTATCTAGCTCTAATTATGTGAGTGTGTTATAGTTATTTACTTGGACAAAGTTTAAATTAACAATGACAACAACAAAACCCCAGGTTGTTTTGTTTGTTTAAAAATGAGTATTATCTTGTATTATGATCAACTGAGTTTTTATTTTCAGTCTCTTATAAAAACTTGGAACCTTTTGCTCCTTTTCCTTAGAAAATCTGGTCCCCTTTTTCATCCATAAAGGAACTAAGATTAATGACAATATGGTGCTAATCAGGAAAATAAGTTTGTTCTGTTATATCACTATGAGTCAGTAAAGTGATGTTTTCAAGTCTGTAAGGAACCAGCAGTCAATTTTAAAAACAATTTAACTCTTATTTGTCTCAAATTGTTTCTAGAATGTGTCTTTTTCAAGAATGATGCTGTGGTAAGGCTAAATGTTTAATGAGTCTATGTTAAATGCAGTACTTATCTTCCAATTAACCCCAAGACCACTCTGGCATCTTTGTAAATCCACAGAAGTATTTTGAGTGAGGCCTAAGGGGTAAGCTGCAGGCAGCATGTGAAAAATGTAAAAAGACTAACCTGCTAACAAACCATGTGCAATGGGACAAAGAAAGTTTAATCCGTATTATAGTAAATGCAGGCTTAGTGTCCCAAAAGGGCTTTGCAGAGTGGAGCAAAACAAAGAAGGGGCAGTGCTAATAAAAATCCTGGGCTTTTATTTTTATACACAAAATTGTTGCAAAAGAAAAACTAATAATAGCATTAAGAAAAGGTTTGAATAGTGGTTTTAAATATGATACTAAACATTGTATTTGTTCACCAATTGAATGCAGTTTGTTATACATAAAGAAGCTAAAAGTAACATGTGCAGTGTGGCCATGTTAATATTGCTGAAGGAACCTCCAGATGCATAGTGTGAGTGTGGAGTTTTGCTCAGAGTTGAAGTATGGCATAGCCCTTCTTTTGTAAAATGCACAANTTTTTTTAATATGTAAAAGAAGGACTAAAATAACTTGTTTGTTCACTGTTAATCATAGTAACCTCTATGCCTCCCAAGCTTTGAGACACTTAGGCGTCAGGTATTTATGGCCATACCTAAGTTTACATTCATGACCTATAAACTTAAAGTTGTACTAGTCCAACCAGGTAAGGAAATACTTTTTTCTTTTTAAATTAACTTTCTTTCAAAAGATGATGTCTAAATTTTGTAGTTTGAATTTGATGACACTAAAAAAAATGGGAGGTAGTGATTATTTTATTCTAATAGATGATATTACTCACTATAAATATCCCAAAGTGAGTTCAATAACTGATTTTCAGTGTTTGATTATTTTGTTCTAATAGATGATATTGCTCACTATAAATATCCCAAAGTGAGTTCAATAACTGATTTTCAGTGTTTGATCACCTTTTAAAATTACTTCCTTGGTAAGCAGCCATATGATGAGGTCTAATATAACTTTTAATGTTCTGTAAATCCTCAGTTAGTCTTCAAGCCATATATTGACTTCATCTTTATTCAGAACATATAAGCCTGTTTTAAAGTGTAAGGTATTTTAAGGATTTATGTGACTCTCTTTGTCTCAGTATCACAAGCAGCAAAGTCCTTTTTAAAAATTAAATGTCAAAGATTTGGTTTCAATAAGTCTTGTCTGTGTCTTCAAAATAATAACTGTGTCCCTGAACAGAATCTTAAAGTACAAGAAGCAGAATAAGACTTTTCGAAGAATTTAAATTATTTTGAATACACATACTTGACATATGAGGCATTTGTGGAATAGATGTTTTCATATTTTATCAAGACATTTTTAGTATATTTTTAAATTCATATGTATTATTTTATATGGAATCTTTGTTTCATATCTTAACAAAAAACTTTTTTCCTTCAGTATCACTTTTTACCCATGATTACTTTAATTATGATATTAATAATAAAAATGTTAACTGGTCCTCCTGGTCTGATATGCTTTATGGTTTATAAATTGAGCTTTTATAGGCTTAATTTCATTGATACTTCACAATTATTTATAATCTATGGGACACTCATTAATGCTTTCTATTTTAGAAGTTGAAAATTGAGGCTTAGGTACTTCCTTACCTACATAGATGTGGGCAGAGCAGTTCCAATAAAATGAGGTCTGATCTCTGATACCTATTTCTTCTGCTGTTGCACCAAGTTGAATGTAGTATCTAAACGTCACAATTTCTTGAGATTTNTTTGTGTTTATTGGTTATGAGGAGAACATTTTATTCATATATAAAGTGGTTTATAATAATGGAAAAGAATATAATAGTAATATAATAATGAATATTACAGTGTGTATGAGCTCACAGTTTTAGAAATCAAATGACTGGCCCAGTGGTGGTGGCACATGCCTTTAATCCCCGCATTTGGGAGGCAGAAACAGACGGATCTCTGTGAGATCAAGGGCAGCCTAGTCTACAGAGAGAGTTCTAAGACAGGTTCCAAAGCTACAGAGAAACCCCGTCTCGAAAAACAAAACAACAAACGAGGAGGAGGAGGAGGAAGAGGAGGAGGAGGAAGAGGAGGAGGAGGAAGAGGAGGAGGAGGAGAAGGAGAAGAAGAAGAGGAGGAGGAGGAGAAGAAGAAGAAGAGAAGAAAGAAGCAGCAGCAGCTTACATTTTAGCAGTGAGAGAACGAGCAAGTTAGCAATAGTGTAGTAAATGCTGTGGTAGGGAGAAGGAGGTGGTATGGAAACATATGTTCAAACTCCTAATGTATTTTTGGAAGACAGGAGAATGAAGTTCCTGAGGGGCATCATTGGAAAAAGGGGATTTGGGTTGTGAGCTGAAGAATGAGTAGTGCTGGACTAAGTAGTTCAAAGTATGGTCCAGGGATAAGAAANGATGCTGATTACAGAGAGAGCTTGGCTAGAATAATTAGATCCTGAAGTATAGAGAAGTTGGCAGGGTTAAAGCTCAGTAGGTAGACAAGTCTTAGTTCCAGAAACTGAGACAATTTTAATCATAGAGGGGACACTGAAGAACATTAAGTTGCTAACTAACACAATCCAAATATTTATTTAAAAGATTAATTTGAGAGTGATATTTGTGTTTTGAGAAAATATACTTTGTTTGCTTTCTTTCATGCCTTTAATTCATAGAATATTTGTATATCACCACATTATATAGAAGTTAGTTTCACATACCTTTTTAGTATAAAGAAAGTGGTGATAAAATGTCAGACTTTAAGAGATTGAGTGCATCTGACCATTTGGATGTGGTGATTGTTTTGTACTTGCTCAGTAAAGAGCTGATTATTTGCAGTTTTTGTTGCAAACTCTTTCTAGGGAAGCAATCATAAATGACTGTGTAAATCTAATTTTCTAGAATTGACCCAGTTTTAAATATTTTGTCTATTGATGAAATGTACAAAATGACAGGTCACTATTTTTTACTTCAGAAAATGTTTCAATCCAAGTTCCTGGTTTCTGTGACCATACTGAAAATTTTAAAGTAAAATAAAGATCACTTTTCTTGTTATGCTTTTTAAAAATATTTGGTAACAGATAAAGGGGTAGTAAACCACTTTCTAAANTACCTATTTGACCAAAATACAAAGGAGGGAGCAAGGCAATTTCATTTCCCGTAGGGAGCAGTGGATAGTATCTCCTTCGTAAGTGTGAAATGCTATTCCTGGACATTAAACAAATTCAAGATGTATTCCCTGGTGCAAGCTGCCTGCTGGCAACAAGATATAGGAGTTCAATGTGTACACAGAGATAAGAATGACATGTAATTTGTGTTAGAATTTGACTGTTAATTGTATATAAAACTGTGGCCTTTTCAAATCCAAACATTTGGCAGGGTTGTTAATTGGTAAAAAGAGGGGAAGTTTGAATGAAAGTACATGCAGAAAAGATGGAATTTACATAATTAGTAACGCTCCTTGAGTTAATAAATATTTCTTCCAGTTTGGGAGTGGGAATATTGGTTTGGGGGCACTTTGTGTTTTGGTTATATAGACAGCAATTTATTTGCATTGTTTTGTTTTCACAGTGAGATACAGTATAGAGTTATTCTGGCCTGATTTGTAAACACTCTGGGATCTTTAATTTATTTGAAGTTTGCTATGAAACTCAAAAAATGACATGATTATGGATATGTCACCAAATTTGTAATTATATAGAGTAATATCTCTTTAAAAATTGGAATACTGTAAATTATTATTTTTCTGGATTTGGGTATGTATGTTCACATATGCATATGTCTTGTCCTGGAGACTGAATCCCAGGTTTCATGCATGCCACTAAGCACAAACTGAACTCCCTGGATTTATCTTGAAAAACATTAATGGCTAGGTGTTTAAAAGCTGGAACCAGCCATCATCACCATTGCCTTATTAATCTATACATTTATAATGACTACATTTTCCTTTCTTTAGCTTCAGAAAACAAATTCATTGTTACCTTTTGTAGTAATGAGAAAATGGTTAAAATCATATTTAATGTTTACTCTGTGTAAGCCATAGATGAAACTTCTCTTGTTTAGGACATTGTTTGGTAGATGGTAAATGCTTAATGAATTCATTTCAAATGAAGGAAAATGTAATTACAGTAACAATAAATGACATTTATAATGCTGGTGTGGCAGTACACATTTGGGATCCCTGTGCTGGGGAGGCAGAGATAGAGGGATCCCATGGGCTCATTGGCCAGCCAGCATAGCTTAATTCCTAAGCTCCGGGCCTGCTAAAGACCCTGCCTTAAAGGAGGTGGATGGCATTCCTGAGGATGACACCCAAGGTTGTCCTGTGGCCTCCACATGTGCATGCACAAATGTGTACCCACACAGATACAAAAAAGTGAAATGCCATTTATAGCACCAGATGTGCTACAAATTTTACATGTTAACTCATTCANTTATTATTAGTGGTGTTGCAGTTTCACAGCTGAAGATAGTAATGTTCTGAGAAAACTAATTAATTTCCATTTTTGAAATCTGCACCTTTCATAAAAGGCATGGCAACCAGCCAGGCACCCAGNAAAAGACCTTGTGGTGAATGGGGAACTCAAAGGAGAGGAAGTGGTGGGATTTTGGCAAGGACTATCTTAGCCATGTAAAATTCACACTGAAAATTAGAAAAAATACTGCATTTAATAGTGTACCCATATGATTAGAACCTNTAGGATATCAACATAGCTTAAAATTGGAGTTTACAGTGACTAGTTTCTAAGAAGCTGTTCATTAAAGTTGATTTGTTGACATACACCTCTTCATCCTAGTTTTTGTGGCTTTTTTTCTTGCAGCTACTTATATGAGCCATGCACATCACTGAATTAGATAACAACATTAAAAACTCTTTAAATAAAGCATACATTGCTATCTTTATTATAATTTTTCATAACCATTTTGCAATTGCTTTTTTGTTGAGATACTTTGCATCTACAAAAGTAACACAGGCTAATTTGTGAAACCCACAGCATGTCTCAGATCTGTGTCTTTACCAGCATACTATTTAGCAACATGATAATCTGCTTCTAAAATATAGGAATTATTCTGAGTATTTTATTAAAATATTTTGTAATATTCGTTTTCAAATGGCAAGATATGTAATAGGAAATGATTTTAGTATTGTTAGCAATGACTTATTTTAAATCTATTTATTATACTAGGGATGACATAAAAATGTAGACAGAAAGGATAGAGCCAAGCATGGGGACACAATCTTGTAATCCCAGCATCTAGGCAGTGGAGGCTGGAAGACAAGGAGTCCACAGCCAGATTTGGGTAAATAGTGAGTTCAAGACCAACATGGGCTANATAAGACAGTTTCTCAAAAATTCAAATTAAAAAGTATAACAACTAAGGATGAATTATCAAACAAAAAACTCTTAAAGCAATATTTTAAAATATATAAATGTCCAAATACCATTGCAATTATTGTGCTATAGCTGGAATTATAAAATATATTCTTAGAATTCCATTTCTGATAAAATGTACATAATTTTAGTATTGATGAGGCAATCTTGCAGAGTCTTCTCTCAGGAACATTTTTGAAATCTGAGCTGGCTGTACCTTAGAATTTGTTCTGCCAACTTATAGCATGATGATTGGTATTTGCGTCAAATCAATCAGTGCACAATATTTTGGGCTGTACTCTTCTGGGTTGTGCTACTGAATCACTCACAGTAACTCCAAGTAATGTGTCCTTCAAGGGACATTTAGGAATAAGTTGATACTGTGAATTTTTTTCAATGCTTGCAAGAAGTTGGACTTCATTTTAGTTTAAAACTTCTCTTCTGGATTTCAAGTGTTTTCATTTTTTAGGAGTAAGAAATCAGAATGTTATTTTGGATTGAATAAAGAATGTAAGGTAAACACAGCAGGGAGGGAGGGTGGGCGATGGAGCGGGGAGACTACCTTAGAATAGCCCAAATGAGACAATTGGGTTATTATTGTAAAAAAAAAAATCATGTCTAATATTCCACAGATGAGTAAACTGAGGCACAGAACTATTGTTACCATTCCTGTAGTTAGAGATAACTTATGGTAAAACCAAAATTTGAATCCAAACAATTTACTTCATAAATTTTATAATTTTNTTATAATTAATTAATTTTGTTAATTATTATAGAGTGCCAATAAGTTTTAGATTTTATTTTACAGTGAGATTATGTTGGGTTTCCAAGGATGGCTTTAACTCATGGCTCAAGCGGTCTTTCTGCCTTAGCCTCCCAGGAGTTGCCTGTTTCAGCCTTCACTGAAATTTACTGAATCGTGAAACTGCATATAATCATACAGTTCATTGATTTTTGCAGAGAGGAGAGCCCATGACATCAGCAACCAGAATAGGAAGTAAAACATTATCCCAGAAGCCACTTCTATATCCCAGAGTCATTACAATTGACAAGTGGTTACTACCACAATTAAAAAGCTGAAAATTACTGAATAAATTGCTTCACTAAATACTTTTGTATTTTTATCTAAATTATGTTTTACTTCATAGAACAAAATAACATCAGCTAAAAAAGCAGCATTCCTTAACACTATGTCATACTTAGACTACACTTGAATATCTCAGAAATATC
>LZPO01044929.1:28653-48258 GCA_001675575.1 Neotoma lepida | reverse complement strand
TAATAAGTAGTACAGGAGTTAGAGAACTCCTGCCCACCACGCCCCCAGTGGCAGAGATAGTTTCCAGTGAGCCTTGATTACTTTGTGATGTTAGCTGACATTTGCCCTGACTTTACTTTTTATTAGGCTGGTGAGCATGCTTGCCTATTTACAAATAGATAAAAGATACTGAGATGGGTATAATGGTACATGCCTGTAATACCAGTATTCAAGAGGTCAAGGTTCAAGGCAGGAAAATCAGTATAATTTGAGACCCTCTCTCTAAATATTAAAAAAAAAGGCACTCTCCTACATTCGTAGAAATCAATTCTTTCCAATATGATAGTTCTTTTTCTATAGTATTTTCAGCCCTATGTTTAAAGAACCTAGTTTGGCCATTATTTGTTGTGGTATGTATAAATTAAATGTGGTTTGAGAAGCCGTTTTTCCATTTTCCTTTTGAGAATCATATTCTAATTATATATGAATTTATTCCATTCAGAGGTTATGGTTTTAAAATCTTTAAATCACCATGTCTTTCTATTTTATGTATATGCCCATTCTTCTCTCACTGTTTTCTATGACAGTTAAAGACCTCTTCACTAATAGAGCTTGCATTTGAAGATAAGGCTGCATGTAAACAAATTAACTTTTAAAAATAGAGAGCAATTTCATCTGTAATGATGTACCAATTCATAAATTATCACTAGTATTTTCNTAAAAAGATAAATGACCCATCATATAGCACATACTATTAGGTAGTCTAGATGTCTTTGTGCTCTAGGAGATAAGGCTCTGGTCTTATTACACCCTAATAAAATGAGTTAATGTTTTAGTATTATCGATAAAAGAGCACTTGGATATATTTAATAACCAAACTGAGAAACACTTAATTTCAGTTGTCTGTAGCAATATAACACAAATTCTCCTGTAAAACAAATTGCACTTTTGGAATATATTTTAATGTGTATTCAACAAAGGAGAAAATGAGGTGATTGAAGTTCAATTTGTAGCATGTTATTAACCATTTCCGCTTGACTAGATGAGTAAAAGGATAATGGATGAGGGTTTTATTATTACCTTTCTGCTAAAATGAAGTGGTATNAAAGATAAGGTGACGAGATTAATGAACATAAGAAAAAGGAGTAATCAATCAAGCTCCGAGAGGGAGATGAGAGTGACAGTGCCCTAGACGATCCCCAAGAGCTTGCCATTTAGAAGGTAGACTTTATCATTTGTTCTTCAGTAAACTGTTGAAGACTAACTGTTCAGTTTGGAAACCTGAGCTAAACTAACAAGACAGTCAGTTAATGTTAATTAATGCAAGTTTTGCATTTAAGATTTCTATGAACTACACAGAAGAGACTGGAGTAGAAACAGTGCTAGAAAGTAGACCTACTGTATTTGTTCTGTATCTTACTTTATCAACACTCTAAATATAAGCCCTTTTATTGGACAACAGGTACAGTACCAAGTATTCCTCGTTTCATATTATTTGTTGGTGCTTTTTGAAGATTTCAGAAAACTTTAAATAATTTTATAGAAGTTGTTGATTTCATGATATTATTAACTGACATTACATCCATTTATTCATGCGACAAAGTTTGTTTAACATGTACTATATACCTGACGTTCTATTTTTCGTATACATACTATCCTAGGAAAGGGAAATGACAATATTCTTCTGTCATTGAGCTTATGCTCTAAAGGGGATAGATACACAAATAAGAGCACATGTTCTGTGATGACAATTACAAGGAGACACANAACAGCACTGAGGCCTCTTCAGCAGTATGCCAAGAAGAGACTTAAGTGAAGTGAGGCATCAGCCGTGAGAGCTGTCTGTGGAGACCTCATTCCTGGCAGGGGGAACAGCGTTGGGAAGACTGTAGGCGAGGTGTGGTGGCATAGCCAGAGAACAGGGCTCTAACAGCCAGCAAGTGAGTGGAGCTGCCACGATGGAGAAAAGATGCAGGGTTAGGAAATAGAGCCAGAGCATTTGATTTTGGAGATAAATCACTCACTTGGCACTCAAATGTTCACCCAGCTTAAGGCATATACTAATGAGGACACCTAGCCTTGGTCTGATGTGACTTCTGTTGTATAGGAGAGGGAAGGGAAGAGAAGAGGGCATAGATGTTCTAAGTAATTTGGATAGCAGTGCTTCCAGGGGTTTGAAGGAGAAATTGCCTGGAAAGGGGTGTGTGGGAATTCTTTCAGTGTTAATGCACTGCCTAGTACGTCTCCTAATCTCACTGCATTTACAGATTCAAATCCTGGTGGTGAGACCGTAAGCGAACTTTCCTGAGCCGGTCTCTCTTAATAATCTGTACCTCCATTACTGTTGCAAGGATTTAATGAGATACAACAAAGTACATAACATACGTTCTTAATGAGATTTATATGTAAAGTACATAACATACAATCCTTCTTTCCTTGGTTTCTCTGGACAGAGACACTGAAACAGGACGTAGATTTAAGCACAAATTGGGAAAAATCTCAGGAAAACACATTGAGGCCAGCGGTGTGGAGTTCAATGCAGGGAAAGGTTGGAACTGGTCACAACTGCCTTCTCTGAAGGTCAGAGAGTGGTGGTATTTATATACCACCCTCTGAAGTTGTACCACCTAAGCTCTCAAGTCCAGCAAGTACTTCCCAGCCAGCAAGGTGGATTTTTTTTAAAGATTTATTTATTATGTATACAGAAAAGGGCNCCAGATCACATCACAGATGGTTGTGAACCACCATNTGGTTGCTGGGAATTGAACTCAGGACCTCGGGAAGAACAGTCAGTGCTCTTAACCTCTGAGCCACCCCTCCAGCCCNGACATTTTTTTTCTAGATCACATTTTCATCTCCTTTTTCTCTCTCTGTACTTTGTTGCTTAGCACTTGTGTACCTGAAAGAAAACATGTGTAGGTTAGCTACATTTTACAGTGCAAGGGCTGTGAAAACCCAAAATGTCTGGGTTGAGTTTTTCTCTACTCATTTACCCGCTTTGGGATGTTTTGAGCATTGAATCTAAGGCTTCATATGTGCTAAGCATACGCTACCACCACTGAAGTACATCTCCAGCCACAGCTATCCTTCCAGTTAGTTTGCACATATATTTTATGCATTTTAAAACTTGGTGTCTTTTTGGTTTTTTTTTTCCTTTTCCTTTACTAATTGTTTTTAACCAAAAACATTTTATTATTCTTAACAAGACATTATCTGCCGGAAATGCATAATGTTCCTGAAAGTAATGAAATCTTTTGTCACCCCTTGATCCACTCTTTAGAGACAGTCATACTGCCTTTTAAAATAGTATGTGTTTGCTAGGCGTGGTGGCACATGACTTTAATCCCAGCAGGAGGAAAGGACAGGTGATCTCTTTGAGTTGGAGGCGGGAATGGTCTGTATTGCAAGTACCATGCCATCAAGGCTACATGCTGAGACCATTCTCAAAACAAAACAAAACAAAACAAAAAGCCCTATGTGCTAATGTTGCTATTTTTTTAAATCAGTTTTAAAATATCATATATAGACTTCCTCTCATGGACCACAAGAATGTATCACTTTGTCGTCATTTTTCTCACACTCAGTTTCCCATTTCCTCCTAACATAGGTATTTTACAATCAATTAACTTAAACGTCAGTGTTTACATTGTAGTTACTATGTAAATAGTGGCCATTGTAGCATCAAATGATTGATCACCTCTTCATTTTTACCCTAAAGTATGAATCATGAATCACTCAAGGTTAGATCAAGAAAATAGAAACTAAGGAATTCAAAAAGAAAGGATTTAATTCATGGTATCAGAGACAAATGTAGCCTAGTAGAAAGCTAGCCAGGTTTTAAGACATGGGAAAAGGCAGGAGCTGCAGGTGAACCATGGCTACTGATGTCCTTGTCTTTGTTGTTTAGAAACCTCTGCTTCTGCCCTCAGGTGTCTGTAGAGAACAGTGGCACCTCTCTTCTACAAATGCTTTCATTGTGGGCGCGAAATAAAAAGTCAGCTGGCAAGGGCTGTAGGAAATATAGTTTATAAAGTGTCCAGTTCCTATTATATAAAATTGAAAAAGAAAAGAAGGGATACTGCTTGGAATAGGAAGCATTTTGGTTGTCCTCCATTCATCACTGCAGCCACTCTGATAGCTTGGCTTTGATATGTGGCTTGTGGCTGTCATTAAAGGAGTGATGCTGCCTTGGGTTCTCTGCTTACTGCTTCTTGGTTTGGTAATGCCCACACTCTAGTGACTTCCAAAGAAGTGTGTAGGGTATAAATGTCTTCCAGTTTATTGAACTAAGTCATCTTTAGTCTTCCTTCATGTTGACCGATGGTTTGATAGAACCCAAATTGACTATCAGAATATTCAGCCTTCAGAATTCTCAAGTTGTGTTTCACATACAGCTCTCAACAAAGAGAGACAGCTGTCCTGGATTGGTTCTCTGTATTGAGCACAAACTGTTTGGGGCAATTTCATGAAAAGTTTGCTTCTCGCTTTTGGGAAATTTCTCACTTCAAGAAGTAGAGAAACAAATTAAAAGACACAAATAAGCAATTGGCCAAATACAAAGGAAGTCTTATAGATTAAAAAAACATCAACTCGAAAAACACAGTAACATGCTGTAATATGTAGATTTTTGTTGTTATTATTTGGAAACAAGTGAATATTTAAAAGCATTATCAGGGGATCTTTTTATACTTGGATCATTTTCAGAAATCACTGATTTTGTTATATGTAAGAGCATCATATTTGTGTTGATTAGAAAGTCTTCATCTGATAGAGATTTGTGGTATTGAATTTATGAATGGACTTACTTGAAATATTCTAGAAAAGGGATGAGAGAAAAATAATGAGAGAAATGGGTGACCTCAAATTATCAAAGTTCTTGAAATTATGTAAAAAGTATATAAAGCATCCATTATAANAGTCTAATTTTTATGTATGTCAGAAATTATTCATAGCAAAAAAATTCCAAAAAGAAATAATCAGAAAATAGAAAAATGCAAACATGCCATATCAGCAATTCTCTTTATTGAGAAAGCAATACCAGTTTCCCCAGCCCCTTATCACATTTTCCACTGCTTTCTCTTTCAGGCTGTTTTCTAGTCTTTAGCTAGAAGGGGTGACATTACAGACAAAGATGAGGTTTGGAAAGGAGGGTTAAGTGATTTAACTGCCAAAGTGTTGTAGGCCAAGAGAAGTATAACTTGTGGTCCCTCTGCTAGGGTTAACCAGAAGATGGGCATCATATTCTATATTTTAAATGAATAACTCTCATCCTTGATTTTATTGGCTCTCTTCCTTTCTCTTTTACCAGACTATAATATCCTCACTGGCAATTATGCTTAATATACATTAGAAAGGCATTCTGTATTTTATTCTTTGTACAATTGGTGACTAGGAAGCAGTTCTCTACAGGTGAATGGTCTTTTATGATAATACATTTTATTTCTGAACCTGTAAGTTAGTGGGAGACTATTCTGTTGAATTTAGCAAAGTACTTATGCTCTGAGGGTCTGTCTGGGTAGACAACAGACCCCTTCTCTAGAAACATTTCCTTCTTTCTTCTGATAGCAGAANAGAGGAGAAAACAGCTTAGGAAATAAATACTAGGAAGAAAATAGAGCCTATTTATGTAAGGAAAGAGATGTATGTCTAAAATAGTTTTCTTGTCTGCAGGTTGGCTTAATATAATTTACATATTTTCATTAAGAATGAATTGAGAGATTCCCAAGATGGCCTAGTGTAAAAGAGAAATCAGATATAAGTATATATTGAATTTTTGTGTTTTGTAAAAATTGTGGAGTGTCTGCCTTATTAGGTTACTTGTTCTTTGTTTGTTTGCTTTGCTTTCTTGTGCCATGAAGCTTTGATGACACTGTAGCTCTCTGGACGAAGATGTTTACGCACTCAAGTGTAAACAGCAGCTAAAGTGAATCTGTGTTTCCTTGTATTTGTTCTAGAAAGCTGTAGTTATTTTGAATGATGGCCTAATCTATGTCAAAGGCAGGTGAACCATTTATCCGGGACACAGCCCATTTCCACACACACAGTCACTGAGGCTGAATTATTTGCTATCTCAATAGGTCTTACAGATTGAACTTGGGCCTCTGATAAATGGTCATCAAAGTAATGATTCTTTAGGACAATAAGAAAAAAAGCATACCTGGAAAAGTACAAAACTAAAATGTGTCCTTTTAGAAGAATTGGCTAAAAGACCACTTATGTCATATACTGTGTAGGAAAAGAAAAAAAAATGTGTGTGTGTATATGTATATATATACATATATATGTGTTTAGTTTTCCACATATAAAGAATATGAAAATGTCTTCGTATTTTCATTTATAAGATATGCTTTGTAAAAACAATGAATGAGAAAAAGGTAATTTTTATTACATACAGATTTTAAATTTATTTTAAAAAATTCATTCTTAGCTGAATTGAATCTATATAGTTGGACAATTTGTTAAGGAACTCTTGAACACTTTGAATAAGTACCTATTCCTATTTTATTCTTCACTCAGAAAACTTAAATTACCAGCTTCTATAAATATGGTGGTTCTGTCAGACTTGAAGTTGAGAGAATATTTGGCATTTGAAAATTAGAATTTTGGATAAAATAACACTTTATGAGCTAGCCTAGGCATCTTTTCATCATTTCAATAGGATTAATTGCTGGTGCATGGGCTCTGTTTAAAAATATACCACACTAGTGAGATGAAGTGTCTGTTTGTCTTTTAGCCTAAGTGTAAGATTAAATCTCTTTCACTCAGGATGTTCTTTACCAGTTTATATTATCAGTGAAACATGAATCTACAGAGTACAGAAGACCTTCGTAACATAGTATCATGTTGATGAAGCATAATCTGCATTATATATAAATGTGCAAAGCACCTGCATTGTACATTTGCTTGCTTTGTATCTGTTGGGTAGAGTGTAGTCCTTCCTCCATGTTTACCAAGGGGAAACTGTTGAAATAAGTATTGTAGGAGATCTATATATTAATTTGTATGTTAAAAACTATAAAGAATAACTATTTGCTTTGGTTAAAAGTTTTATCAGAGAGGGAAATAATATGAGTTGTTTGTTATTAAATTGAAGTAAAGTAATTTTCTGCCATTATTATCATACTCTAAACTTCACCCCTTCTAAAGGAAGATGGTAAAAATCTAGACAAAAACAGTACTAGTCCATAATATCCAATACATTTTAAAAAAATGATTACCTACACAAAGAAGTAGAAAAATGTGATTCTTACCTAGAACAAATATTACTTGATAGTGAAGTCTTAGGGCTAGCCATCTAGGTCAGTAATAAAGTATTTGTCCAACATACAGGGCCTGGATTCCATTCTCAGTGTGACCACAACAATGAGTGAGAGTCTCAGAAATTGTGAGATTNTAGAATTTAAATGTGTGTACTAATGGATGGATTGATAGACCAGGGACTTAGTTCTACTCTACCCATCTTCTTTGATTGTAGTGACACATCTCCAAAGAACAGAGGTAACGCTACTTTAATCATGTAAACAAGACCACTATCACCAATGATGTAACTAACCCCCTCTTACAATGTGACAAGTTGACAACTGCCTCTCTGTAGTAGNATGGCTATACTGTTATGGCAGAATACCTGGATAATTTATAAAGAACAGAAATTTATTTCTTAACAATTCTAGAAGCTGAAGTGTTCAAGACCTAATTACTGGCATTTGAGTCTGATGAAGGAGGCTTAGTGTGTTGGTACTGATATATATCTGTTGTGTTCTTATATGAAGGAAGGAGGAAGGACAGGAGTGATCCCTGAAACTTTGAGTCTTCTTAAACCACTCATTTCAACTCCACCATAATGCAGACTAAGTTCCAACACAGAAATTCCAAAGGATATTCAGACATTCACATTTTGCCCTTGGTTCCATGTCTTCATATTCTATTCCAGTAGTCCCAAGTCTTAACTCCTTCTAGCATCAACTCAAGACTTGAAGTTCAGAACCTCAGCTAGGTGCAGTCTAAAACCAAGTTGATGAGGCACACATGTACTAAACTGTGAGCTCCTGAAATAGATAAAATAACCTGCAACCTGAGTACAGTGTGGTGCAGGCACTGGTCATTTATTTCCATTATAATAGGAGAAATAGGCAAGAAGATAGGGAACAGATTGCTAGAAGACCACAAAGTCCAACAAGACAGATAATATTAAATCTTGAAAGTTGCGAATGACATTTGACTACACATTTTGCCTTCTAAACATACTGAGGTGGGGGCTGATCCTCCAAAACCTCTAGCAGCCCCACTCCCCATCATCTCTCTGATGGTCCAGGCCTGTCCTTTAGCTTCTACACTTTGAAATGTCATGCCTTTGGCTTCCAGACTGGGACTGCAGGTTGGGGGCTCTGCAGTTCTGGGTCTTGGGATAGACCTGCTGTACTTGCTCCACTAAGCCTCATCTGTGAGTCTCTTTGGTGTAGCCATGGTCTCACAGCCCCCGTAGATATGCATTGCTTTTCTGGGGATTCTGCAGCACTGAGGCCCTCTAAGGTATCTTCTGAAGTCTCCAGAGAGAAAATCATTCCTCCACAGCTCTTCCATTCTGCATGCCTGAAGAATTAACACCACACTGGTAGCATTAAGGGTTGCCATCTTACACCCTTCATAGAGGTAGCCTCGGTTGCCCAAGGGCCCTCTTGAGCACAATGCTCTGAGATGTGTAAGAGCACAGGTTTGAGACAATGTTGGGTACTGGGCTGACTCATTGTAGTGCTGTGTGGCCCATAGAGGCCTGGGGCCTCTCTGATGCACTAAGCACTGTCTTGAAACTGTTCTGCCATAAGGTTTTTACCTATGGTGGATGTGGTAGTCTCTGAGGTCACTCTATTGTTTTGCTGAACAATACCTGGTTTCCTAATAGACATAATACTCTCTTTATTCATAGTCAGTTGAGCTGCCCAGGCCTTCTCTCCTATAGTTGTAGCCAGACTGAGAATTTTCTAAATCCTTACATTCTGCTCCTCTTTTGGTTATAAATTTCATTTTACATTTTTGCTGATGAGCATTTAAAGCCACAAAGTGTCCTGAACATGCTTAGGGATTTCTTCCACCAAGTATCCTACTTCATTATTCCTAAATTCTACCTTCCACAAAGCATTGAAGAGTGACAGTGAGACAGTATTACACGTTACAGTGGCTACAATTATTAAGAAACACTGCACAGACTGTTGTTAGCATAGNTGTGGAGGAGGTACTATTCACAACTGTTGCATATAGGAATGGAAAAGAGTGCAAATACTTTGAAAATTGTTCTGGCAGTTTCTCAAATTATTTATGCCACCTAAGCCACAATTTAGCCATGCCACTTCTAGGTACTTACCCAGTANATGGAAAATGATCTATAAGAAAACTAATATATAAATATTCATATTCATTCTTTCATCCTTTGCCATCTTGATTTATTCCTAATACCTTTGGTGATTAATTCTATAAATTTATGTGTTTATGGGTATTGTAGTTTGTTTTCTGTTGGTATTATAAGTGTTATGACCAAAAGTAACTTAGGGAGCAAAGGATATTACGGGATTAAAAGGGAATGACATGTTGTCAGGTTGGGATGGCAGAGTTCCTGTGGGGTTTATGAAGCTATGCTTACCAAAATACTCTCTGGTGGGCAGATCTTGAAGAAACATTAATGAGTGTGCTTTTAGATATGTTGACTTTTAGAGATTAGAGGACATTATACCCAATAGTGGTGATTGGATACAAGGGTCTAAAACGGACCTCTAACGATTGGTACCTCTTACTGATTTGATAGTAGGAGCAATTGGTAGTGATGAAATCAGTGTTGAGTGAGAAACCTGGGGATTTAGCTACTCTTCTGAAATCCACAGGAAGTCAAGATAGAATATACCACAAAAACTAGCTGATATAGCAACTCTTCCCTCTCATCTCACCATCTCTCCTTTTTTTCGTTCAACTGCTGATCACTCTGGTAGTCTGTGCTGCCCTTAAACACCTGGGATCAAGTNACCCTGCCGGAATAGACTTATCAGTAAATTGAACTGTATGTGCACTCCATTCCATCATACTTGATGAAGGCTTTTTAAATAATATGTAGGAACTGTGAATATTTTTAGAGACTATCTGTGAAGACACAGACATTTGTAATAATACTTTTTAGTTGAAGAAGACATTTAAAATGTTTATTTTATAATAGTGTGCGTGAAGTCACAATATAAATCACATAAATTTTTCAGTCAAGACTGANGCTTGAATTTTCTTGTTCTTATCTGATTCTGACGATGATTATGCTTGTACATAGAAGCAGTTGGCAAGTGTTCCTTCTTTAATATCCTTGAATAATCTGAAGAAACAGAATTGGGGCTGTTTCTTCTTAGTGTTTGGTAAAATTTACCTGTAGAACTAATTGAAACTGGCTTTTACTCTCTGGGAAGGTGCAAACTACAAGTTCAATTTTTTCAATAGCTATAATCATGCTGTCTATTGCTTCCTCACCANCTTTGGTAGTTTCATTATTTTGAAAAATAAAATTCATTATCATAATTAGTTACTAGGTTGTATGACAGGTCTTTTGATGGTGTTTATTTTAATTCCATTGATATTAGAATTTACATTTTACATTCTGAATTGATTATATTTATTTCATCTTGGGTTTGGGGCTGAAATATATTCTGTCTTTTGTTCNTTTGTTTTTGTTTTAAGATTGGAAGCTGTCAGGATTGCTCATGCTGTCCTTGGTTTCCTGGGCTTAAGCAAACCTCTCACTGCAGACACCCAAATGCCTGGAAATACACAGGTCCATGCCACGGTGCCTAACAGCCTGGCTGCATAACTGCGTGTGCAGCTGTTAGCTGGAGTAGTATGTAGCATCAGTTAGGTTGTTAGTTGGTGGTCATGTTCAAGAAACCTGTATTTTCACTAATCTTACACCTGCAGCTATTTAATTTATTATTGANAGGTGTTATAGACTTACATATTTATCATTTCAGACCTCTTAAGTTTTTGTGTCATGAATTTTATTTTTTCATTATTTGTTTGTTTGCTGAGGCTGTGTATGGATTTGAAGGTTGTGTTGGCCTTAAATTTTTGATGCCCCTGCTTCAGGCTTTTGAGTGATGTGGTTGCAGTTGAATGCCACTATACCCAATACTGTGTGCCATGTGTNNTAAAGCACTGCCATTTGATTCCTAAATAATCAGGATAGTTATGTGCCTTAAAGAAATGATCTGATATCATTATGAAATAACTTTATCCCTAAAAATAGGTTTTATCCCAAAACACACTTGGTTTGATTATATTTCCTTTTCTAATTGTCATGTGTTTCATTTCTGGGTATGTTTATTTTTTCCTCTCTATTATGAGTCATGTTGTACTGCTTTTGTACAAGAATGGTCATTTTTAATTGAATGCTTATTGTGATGAATTTAACCCAGTTGTGGAGCCTGTAAATATTCATGTGCATTTTTCTGGGCTACAGTAAGGTTCCTTGAATATGGTTTCCTCCCTCTATATCTTGCTCTTAAGATTTGTGAGGCAGGACCAGATCACATTTAGTATGAGGCTGATTCTTCAGGTACTATGGGGGAACCTTTCTAAGTATTCTATCCACTGGTCTGTGAGTTATGAGCAGCTGTGTGCTCTGGTTGTGGGGGTTCTTGGTATTGTTCACAATAATTTTAGGACATGGTTATATAGCTTTTGGTTGTTTTTTATTCTTTTTAAATTTTTATACACATGGGCTGGTCAGTTGCATAGTAATTTCTGCTGTCTCTGAAGTTCTGAGACTTTGAAGCCGTCTCCAATCTAAGGACTGTCCTGAAAACTTAACTGCTTTACTTTGAGCTCCGAGCTCTCTGTGCAAGGAAATCATTATGCACCAACTGGGTGATTCTTCCTTGCTTTGCGCATGCCCAGTCTTTCAGACAGTACACTAGACATTAAAAGATATCNTCCCGTGTGTGTATGGAGGTCAAAGGACAATTTGCAGGAGTCAGTTCTCTCCTTCCACCACCTGGTATCCAGGGATTAAACTTAGGTTGTAAGGGTTGGTGGCAAGCTCTTTCATCCACTGAACCGTCTCACTGGCTTTTTACCTGTTTTTTCAGGGCTCATTGTCTTTTATTGCCTGGTGTTTAATATCTTCAAAGCAGCTCCTTCCCTGTTTACTCTGTTTGTTTTCAGTGTTTCTTAGCTCCAAGGGTGGTAAGTTCAGTCTTTAGTCTTGTTTTCATCAGCAGTGGAAGCACTCTTACTCAGGGATCTGTTTTGTTTTAGTTCTGTATTACGGTTGTCCCTGTCACTTTTCTGTCTTTTGGTGTCTTGCTATGTGTGCATGTTAGCTTGTCTGACCTAGCCCTCCAGCTCTCATTCTGTATCTTATTTCTATATCTTATTTCTGTATCTTATTATATTTCTAGAATGGTTCTAGGTACTTGTAGAAAAATCATTAAAGCTAGTTTCATTGTCATTGCAGTAGAATATGAACAACAAACTAGTGGTGTGTGTTGAACTGTAGGGATTCGTGCAGGTCATGGTGTCTCTTCAAGTCATTAAAAATCCTAAGTAAGACNCATTAAAAAAAACCACTTAAAATCCTGTTTGTGTTCATAAACTTCTGTTGGGTGACTATCCTTTAAGAAAACAGTTTTTGGAAGATTGTATCCAAAGCTGAACATGAGCAAAATATTTATCTGGACATTCCTTTGTGGAAACAAATATGTACTTATATTATTTGTTTAATATAAGCAATCCCAGCCAAACAATTGAGTAGTAAATAGGATGCCAAAAGCTGAAACCTGAAGGAGAAAAGTCTTCCAAATGGAAGCCCTTCTGGGGATTGTAGGCACATACCGTTCATTACATTCCATGTAATTTTTTTTGTTTTGCGTTGTTTTTTATTTCTTAACCATGGTATTTTAAATCACAAAAGGAAATTTCTTAAAGGTAAATAAAAAATTTTCCCTCTAATTAATTTAGATATTGTAGGCACCAGAGAAACTTCTAATGACTACATTATAGTACACCTGCTACAAAGAGACTAAGTCATTTTGCTATAAACTCACATTACTGTACCATTAAGATGTGGTCAGATAGCTGGGTGGTGGCTGCGCACCCCTTTAATCCCAGCACTAAGGAGGATCACTGAACAAGAGACCAGCCTGGTGTATAGAGTGAATTCCAGGATGGCCAGGGCTACACAGAAAAACACTGTGTGGTGGTTTGAAAGAAAATGGTCCACAAAAGAGGTTTGGCCTTGTTGGAGTAGGTGTGGTCTTGTTGGAGGAAGTGTGTCACTTTGGGGGCAGGCTTTAAGGTCTGTTTTTTTCAAGCTTCTCTTAGTGTATCAGTTGACTTCCTGTTGCCTCCAAGTTGTAGCACCCTCAGCTCCAGCACCAAGTCTGCCTGCACACCATCATGCTCACNGTCATGACAATAATGGACTGAACCCCCAAATGTAAGCAAGCCACCCCAATTAAATGTTTTCTTTATAAGAGTTGCCGTGGTCATGGTGTCTCTTCAAGTCACTAAAAACCCTAAGTATGACATGTGTCTCAGAAAAAACATAAAAAAAAAATAAATTGTTTTTAAAAAACTATGTTCAAATATAAAGGGAAGAATTTATGAGGAAGAAGAAAAAAGCTCATTTTGCTCATAATTTCAGAGGCTTCAGTCCATCATAGCATGGAGAAGCTGCTCAACCATGGCTGACAGAAGACAGAGTAGGACAATGACTTTTTCTTCTAGCCAGACCCCACCTATAGCACTTGCAAGATCAAAAAGCTCGTACATNACTTTGAGATTGAGATTGAGGATATAAAGGAAGAACTGGCATTGAGAAGATTGTTAGTGTTCTTGGTTAGTTAAAAATTATACATTATAAAATATTCCAATATGCTTAAAATTAGTAAATTTTTATTCACTGATTTGAGTTTAAATTTGTTAAATAATAAAAACTCATGAATATAGAAACTATTTAATAATGAGCAAAACTTTTGTGATTTGAATGTAATAGTGATGCATGTTATTTCCCTTTGTTTTTGAAAAGTGACTTTCCGATCTGAATGAAAAAAATTAAAAATAGACATAACCACATATCTAAGGAGGAATATAACATAAGTAGTTTTGAAACTGGGCATAGCAGTGTTTTGCCTATAGCCCCAGTTCTCAGGCAGAGGCAGGAGCATCATCCTTGCTAGATAGTAAGTTCAAGGTTTGCCTGCGCCACCCAGTGAAACCCTCTCTCAAAAAGAACAAGGTCTGGGGATGTCTCAGCAGTAGAATACTAAGTTTAGCATGTTTGGGGACCTCAATTTTGATCCCAGCACCACAAAAATAAGTAAATAGATAAATTAATGAAAAGGGATCATTCCAGGTTAGGTCCATACAACATAGCAAGTTCTATGTCAGCCTTAGTGAGACTGTCACCCCCAGAATCAAATATATGAATATTTTTGATAAAAATAATTTATATTATTAGTATAAAATGCCAAAGTGATTTTTGAATATAGAAAGATACAATGTATTAAATTACTTTGAGAGAAAACATTTGAAATAGATAAATGATTCTCCCAGCCCCTTTATAATATTAGCAGTATAGATACACCTGTCTATGATGCCTTATTAATAAAATAAGGAGCTTCTAGTTTGATAATTATTGTTAGACATTGTTTGAAAACTCTTAACTAAGATTGTAAAAACATGTTAGAATACCAGACTGTAGAGTTTTTAGTGGTATTATTACTATAAACTTTTAAACTTCTATATTGAAAATCTGACAATGTTCTCTGCGTCCCCTATGTTCCTACCAGACAGAAACCTTTCACACTGTGTTCATGATAAAACTTGCGTTGTGGCTTTGTTTCCATTTTAGATGATATCTTCAACCAGTATATCTATTTAAATCCAGGTTTGATTCTAAGTCCATTCTGCTCTTTGTTGGTAATTTTTATGGGTGGTTGTTTCCCTGTGTGCTCTTATGTAAACAAATACAGAATATCTATGTTCTTCATGACCGTACTCTGTGGTAGTATTTTATGTTGTCGTTAGGATTGTTGTCTTCTTTTAAAAAAAAAAAGACATACCCACAAAACTGCAGGTACAAATTTTTAAAACTGAATTAAAAATTAGTTTGAATATAGATAAATCCCATCTTTGCTTTTATTTATTACTATCATTTGAACTTATACTTATCAAGATAGATAGAAAATAACAGTTTAAAAAAAGGATTTTAAATGTATCATATGGAATGCAAATTATTTTTAAACTGAGGAATGTCGAAAATAAAATAGAACCAAGTAAAGAGTCTGAATTATTTACAGGCCAAAGGCTTAAAGGTACATTGCTCCAGCACAAATATTAAGTTATGAAATGGGAATTTCAGTTTGCCATAAATCTGCCTGCCATCGCAGCTTAAAGTAAAATAGTTTTGCCCGTCTAAAGCAACATCAATTTGCCAGTCAGTGCTTCATGTATCAAAGAGCGTTCTGTGAAAATATCAATATCATTGGTTAATATAAATGAAATTAATTTTTAAAGCTAGGCTAAAGGTTGACATCTGAAAAATTGCATTACTTTGCAGAAGAGAAATTTCTGTCTTCTAGTGAAATTTCAGGTCATGGGGGCAAGTAATTTTCACAATCTTCAATGGGAGCCAGTGAAATATGAACTTCATTGTCACCTAGCCCCAAAGCGATAAGATAAAATGAGCTGATACATCATTTGCTGTGGTTTTATCATCTCCCTCAGTAATTGGAAGAGAAAACATAAGAGTGTGTGTATTTGTGTGCTTCCCTGTNTTCCCTCCCAACTGCCCCATCATCCACACCCAGGCTAAAGCCATTTTAGCCCAATCAATACAAAGGTCGTACAGCATTTTTTATATATTTTTAATTTTTCATGCTGACTAAAACTGCCAAGTAGAACATTAGAGTAATGTATATATTTAATTGAATTTGTCACCCATGAACATATTAAGGAGAATGCTATACTACACCATAGTACTACTAGCAGGAGAAATGCATAGGTGAAAGAAATTAAATAATAACTCATAATTAATTTAAAGGTAATTTTTGTTTATATTCATGACTTTCAGTTTTGTTGCTGTTTTGTTTCCTGGTAGTTTAAATACGTTCTGANTCTTCATAGTCAGTTACAACAAAATCACCATTTTAAACTCTCCGCTGGAGGCAACATCTTCCACTTTCTAAAAAGATATTCTCATATTTTGTTGTTTTTTCCTTATATTTTGCTTAAGAATATATTATTGTTCATAAAACACTGAAAGTCACATGGTCAATAAAGAAGGAAATCCTTGAAACAGCTCAAATTTGTTATTAGGAAAATGGAGAGTCATTCTGATATTATTTCAGAGAAAACTACAGCAAAATATGAAAACATCACTATTTTAAATAATTGATTAAATTTCTTTAAACTTATTTTCTCATACTGCAGTTGTTAGAAACACTGTATATTGATATGCATATTTAGTGGTGAACTCATTGGAGAGTAGCTTTCAACATGTGTTTTTGTTTTGAAGNTATTTTGAATATTTTAATGTTTTCCCATGCTCAGGTTTAAGACTTATGACTGTAGTTTATACTTATGTTCCCTAATTTTGGGACATAGAGAATACCTTCTTAACTTTCAGCTAGTGACATTGTTACTTGATGTCATGACTAGTTTCTAGTTTATGCACTAGATCTAAAGCATCTCTCTTGACAGGAAATGTGTTCATAGAGTTTAAATGGTTTTATTGTGGAATTTCAGATACTNTTGTTGTTATTTATTATGTGNTATTGTGCTTCTTATTGCCANATCCTTCAGAAATCAATATGGGATTGTCTGAATGAATAAAACCACTCAAAATTAGGGAGTGTTTAAAAGAGGGTTTGCTCTGCTGGTTTACTGATAGTATGTTCTTTACGTAGCCTTTCCTAATGCCACATACATAGACTTCTACTTCTTGTTTTGTATATGCTGACTTTGTTGAAACTATTTCCTATTTTTTTAGATAAAAATATATCCCACATTTTAGATATAATTTTCCCTTCTAGAAGAATGTTAAAATAATTAAATTTTACTGAGGGTGTCTTTTTTGTTGTTGTTGTTGTTGTAAAAAAACCTCCCCTTTTTGCTCCTTTACTATAAGTGAAACAAACATGGCTTTAGCTATTTAAAACCTACTTTTTAAGNTGTAGATAAGTTATTATCTAGTTGGGCTACAAAATGTGGGTTTGTATTTTTGTTCTTCCTTGAGGATGAGAAAGCAAGATTTTTGGTTNAAGGGCATGAAAATGCTTTACCAAGAATCTAAGAACTGCAGCATGATAAAAGAATTTTCTCATGTAATCATAGGAAACTATATGTAGAGTAGAAAAAGAAATACATGTATTTTTTGGAGAATATAATATATATCGCTTCAAAGAAAATGCATTTGATTTTTAATAGGAAGAAATTTAGTATGTATTTGTATTTTGCATTCTATTCTGGCACACCCATTTTAAGATTTAATATGTAAATCAGCTTTCTTAAAATAAATTATTTTTAAAAGTTGAATTCCCTAATAATCACACTAAAAATAATAAAACAAAGTGGGAAAAATTCAGAGAGAGTGCTGTGGGCTTAGGCTTTCAAGCTATTCTAGACTCAGGGTCATAACTGCCGAGCAATGGTAATGATACGGTTGCCATAGCAACTGATTCATTGGAGGGCTAGACCTCTGTCTAGGGTGCTGTCAGTATATGTAGAGTTTCAGTGAACAGAAAGTCCCAAAGAAGGGTCTGCTTCTACCTAATCCAGTTTTAATTGAACTCTAGAGACTTTGAAGTGAAGCCTCAGACCAGGCACACAGCTCCTTTCCAGTAAAAATGAACCTGGTGCTCAGCTAGGCCTCAGCCGCGTTCCAGTGCTGACATCTCTTCCTAATGAATACTTTCAAGAAATGTTATTATCTCAATTTCAGGTAGAAACTCTTTAGTTAGGAGAGTCTCCATTTCTATTTTGAGCTACAAGTTGACTATAGAGGTATTCCTTTTGTTATTTTTTTATATAATTAGGCTATTTTTTGTTAAGATTTTAAAATTTGAATCCTTAGTTTTACAGAATTTTCTGTCTTTTTTGTTTTTCTGAGTATGAAATATTATGAGACTTTATATTAAACTTTGGAAACACACCTGGATACTCTTTGTATGCTACTGTTTGTGTCAAGTTTGGACACATGTGAAGCAACACTGGCTTCTGTTCTTGGAATACATATATGAGTAATCTTAACACACATGTGAATGATAAACCTTAAAGTTAGTACTGGGGGAAAGTTAGAAGGGGGAAAGCGGGATATGGAATATTAGGTGTAGGAGTTTCAATACTGTCTGTGCAAAATAATTAATAATTTATTATTATTATTGGTTATTTGTGACAGGGTTTCTCTTTGTAGCCCTGGCTGTCCTAGAACTTGCTCTGTAGACCAGGCTGGTCTTAAACTCAGAGATCCACCTACCTCTGCCTCCCAAGTGCTGGGATTAAAGGTGCTACCACCCCAACACTTTAAATTTTAAAGTTTATTCAACAATATGAAAAAGACTAAGCTATTATAAGGTTGAGTATGTGTAGGGCTTGTGTCATTTTGTGTAATTTCCGGTTTTTATATTTGTTAGAATAAAACACATTTAAAGAAGGTGGCACTGTGTTTTGAGTAGATCTTTGAAACAGCCAAACTATTTAAATCAATAGAATATATATGGAATTTTTGATTAGTCATAGAACTACCTGAATATATTAAAAATCTTAACAACAGCATTTTAGCGTAGTTGTTTCTGTTAATGGGTGGAGACTCTAGAATGTGATAGCTCTTTGGTTGTGTGATCATTTCTGTGAATTGTTGGCATCATTGCTGTGAGCAACAGGTTATACCAGAGATATCTATGCTCAAGAAACATGGAATTTTCACGCTAGTGTACAATGCTTCTAGCATGTCACAGTGCTTAAGGGACTCTGTATTGTTTATTTTGGTTGTCTCCCTGCAATGTCAACCTAAATAAAGGACAAAAAAAATGTAGTTGATTAAGTTTCTCATGAGTCAAGTTCTAGTTTAATCTCAACCCCTATTCCTTTGGAGACAGAACCTTGCCTTGTAGGCCAGAGAAGCTTGAGTTCACCTCAGTCTCAACACTTCAGCCTTCTGGGTCCTGGGATTACAGGTGTCCACGTACTCCTCACTATCCGATACTTTTGAAGTGCTCTTCAATGTGGAATGACAATGTGGAATTTAAGGGAAGCTCTGGACTTTGGAACTTAAAAACTTGGAGTAGGCTAGACTCTGCCACTAACTTGCAAAGAGATTTTGTTTTAATATTTAACATATCTTTAGCATGCCACATTTTACTTATGAACAGAGTCATTGAATATATTGTTACACATTTGTAAAATATATAATGTGTAATATGTTCTTAACACTTGATAAATCCAAGGTGGTAAACTCATATGCATTGAAACTAGGCAGACAACAGTAAATGATTGGATATTTACTTTAAATTAGTAAACACAGCTGCTTACTTTTCCTAATAAATCAGAAAACTGAATGTTTATGTAAAGAATTTTTTCTCAGTATTTTACACTGCTCAAAATTCT
>LZPO01044929.1:0-23416 GCA_001675575.1 Neotoma lepida | reverse complement strand
TTTGTGTTATAGTACAATAAATGCTTCAAAGATCATCCTTAATTCTATTACATGGAAAGAACTACTATTTTATCACATTGGAATTTTTACTTAAACCTTTTTGTCAACATACTTGGGATAACTTGGAACCATAATTTGGGTTGAATTTTTTTTTTTTTTTTAGTAGTCCTTCAGGTTTTTAATCAGGCCACTGATTTTTGTTTTTAAAACAGGTAATCCTGTAACATGAATCTTAAGTGGTCTTATTAATTGAAAACACCAGGCCATGGTGGTGTAAATTCTGAAAGGTCAGAGAAGCAGAACAAGCCACAGCCTACCTCACCTAGCCAACTCCTCAGCTGGTCTTGTTTCCTCAGACTGAAAGCCTCTGAGTCCTCACCCGAATGGATCTCAGCTGAACTGTTGCTCAAAAGCCTCTAAGCTTAAAAAGCCTCTAGTTTCTGGTCCTCACGCCTTACTTCCTGGAATTAAAGGCATGTGTCTTTCCCAAGCAAGACATAGATCTCAAGTCCTGGCTCTGTTTCCAGTGTGGCCTTGAACTCACAGAGATCTGAATGGATCTCTGCCTCCGGAATGTTAGGATTAAAGGCATGTGCTACCACTGCCTAACCTCTATGTTTAATATAGTGGCTGTTCTATTCTCTGACCCCCAGATAAGTTTATTGGGGTGCACAATATTTTGGGGGACACAATTTATTATAATCCCAAAATTAGAATGAAGAAAATAATAAGGACCAAAGAAGAAATAAATGATAGAGACTTGAAAACTGTTAGAAATGATCAATGAAAGTTAAGACTTGATTCTTTTAAAANGAGTCAAATGAACAAACAAGCAAAAACCTTAGCTGGACAAAGGAATAAGAACATTTAAACAATCCATGAACATAGAATAGCTTTCCACTTATATCTTGTTCAGTTTTTCCCACCAGAATTTTCTAGATTTTAGTGCATAGCATATCTCATGGTATAGGATTTGGAAGAGTGGAGGAGTCCTTTCATGGTGGGCTTGTAAGCTACCTGTGTTGAACCTGATTATTTCTCTCCATAATTGATTCAGTGTCAATACAACTGAGTTAACTTATTTAAAAACTGGTAAAAGTGCAGACACAGGAATTTTTCTATGAATTAAAAAGTGTATATGAATAGAGATTAACAGTTTACTTATAGTATGCCTGATTTTTTTAGTGGAACAGTTTTATCTTACTGTTTTTGTGGTGCTGGAAATCAAACCTAGGACCTTGAGCATTCTAAGCAAGCACTCTACCACTGAGCCATATCCCTACCCTAAGCTGGTATTTATTAGTGTTTATTTCATAATTTATGGTAATGTCCTATGCAATTGGAATGGCATGTGCAAACAATGGCCAGGAAATAAGAGCTTACCTACCCCTGGGTCTGGAGGGCTTTGCAATATGCCTCTTGGTAGTAAGCCTCAGTTTCTCAACAGTCTCTCTCTTCATCTGCCATTTCTTAAGTAGATACAGAACATGGGTGTGGCTTTCTGCAGAGCANGTACTCCAAGAGAAAGTGAGGCAGAAGACACAGAACATTCTGTGATTTACCCTTGATAGTAACACTCTCATTTCCACTCCATTGCACTCATCTCAAGTGAGTCACTAAGGACAGCTCAGCTCCCAGGAAAAGTATTATAAATACCAGTTCTTGTGGACATAGTTTTTAAATGCCTCAGGTTATTACTTTTATATGAAAATATCAACGCTCTTATAGATTAGATATAATAGCTGTTTTACACTAACAAGATTGATTTTGACTAGATAATACCATTTCATGAGTAATTTCAAGGCTAGGACATGGCTCACTGGTAGAAAACTTGCACAATAAAAGCATAGCTTTGGATTCAATATTTAACAACACATGTATATTTCTTAGATTATAAAAGCCTTTTTTACGGATTATCTATTTTATAAAAGTTTTATTTATCATCAGTAGGTGTTAATACGTGGGACTCTTTGTAGTATTTTATCACAGTCAGTGAAATATAAAAGTCTTATTTTATGGGCTGGAGAGTTGGCTCAGTAGATAAGAGCTCTGACTGCTCTTCCAGAGGACCCAGGTTCAATTCCCAGCATCCACATGCCCACTCACAACTGCCTGTAACTCTAGTTCCAGGGTACCTGACACCCTCATACAGATACACATGCATACAGATATACATGCAGTCAATACACCAATGCACATAAATAAAATNTTAAAAAGTCTTAATTTATTAATAAATTTCTGAAATAGATTTTCAGCTCTTAAAATATATCTGACACTCAGCATTATACAAGATAGACTTCATGTTATCCATAGATGCTCAAACAAATGTTTGAACGAAGTAGCTGTAGAGATGAGTTTCCTTGGATCAAATGATAAATGTATTCCCATGAGACATTTNTGCTTTTATTTGAATAAATAGAACCAATCCAACATTGAATGAGGGGATAGTTTTATAGAAGCCTGGAAGCAAGGCAGAGCTTTCATTGTTCTGGAAAAATATTAAAAGGCACTTGACAGTGGAACCCAGTGACTTAGGAAGAGTGTTGAGTAGGAAATGTGAGCTGATGTGAAAATCCAGCTAACAGGGTGATAATGGTAATGTTAGTGAAGAGAGGCATCCGATTTGAGAGTTGTAGGAAGTAAAACCTGTGGGATTTAGAAACTAGTTAGATTCGAGGCATGGTATAAGGAGATGCTCAGTATGTCTTCTCAAGTCCCAGCTTGGCTCCTAAACAGCATTCACTTAGATTAACAGCACTAGAAAAGCAATGGAGGGCTCTATATGCTTCTGTATTCATGACTAGGAATTTAGGGAGGAAGTAGATAGAAAATAAGCTTGGTTTTAGTTATATTGAAATTGAAACCCAGAAGAAATGTTCAGTTGTAAATGCTGAATAGAAAATTAAAATGCCAGGACATATCTAAAACATCAAGCTGAGACCTGGCAACTGGGACTCAGTGTCCTGTGTGTGAGATTAGGAGCCATAATAGGGAGTGAGTTCATCTGGGGAGAAAGTAGAATGGCAAGAGAACTTAGGGCTTCCTCCCAAGGATCCTCAACATTAGTTTCAAAACTTACTGTAAAACCACTGTAATTAAGACCACACACACACACACACACACACACACACACACACACACACACACACACACACACACAAATGTTAGAAAGAAAGAAAAAGAAGGAAGAAAGAAAAAAACAACAACCCCTCCCCCTCAACAAATAACTAAAGCATAGGTCCTGGAGAATGTGATGCTAAGGGTTGGTAGTATTTCCATACAATTAGATCTGACAGGAAGCTAATAAGAAAGACTGAACAGTGCCTGTTACATTTCACAGTAGCTACTTAGGGCTGCATTGGTTTAATTTGATTTACCCATACAATATCAGCAAGCTGTACTTGGTAAACTGGGTCCAAATTTTTGTTGTTTATGAGATTTTCAGTCTAAATGTGATAAATACTGCAGTCAGGGACATTAAGACCAAAACATGTGACTTATCAGCCAGTAGAATGTGAGATAGTGGAAATACTTGTGCTAAATACATAGCCCACTTGATGGCACATAGCAGGATGTGATCGCTTTTCTTGCTACGGCTTTTTTGATCTGGAGTATCTGACTGTGCAGGAGTAGGGTTCAGACATGCACAATACTAATTTTAAGACTTAATAACAAGTTACTGCATATGCCTAAAGACATATTCAAGAGTCATTTGAATTTTCCCACTCACAGAAAGTTTTGTTCAAACTCATCACTTGAATTTTAGCCTCTACTGGAAAATTAGCCACTAAAACATAACTTATATCAGGGATGTTTTAGTTACTTTTCTGTTGCCATGACAAAGTACCATGACCAAGGTAACTTATAAAAGAAAGCATTTAATGTGGAGCTCCTGGTTCCAGAAGGTTAGAGTACATGACCCTCATGGTGGGGAGCATGGCCTCAGGCATTTGGGCATGGTGCTGCAGCAGTAGCTGAGAACTTACTTATTGATCCCCAACTAGGAAGCAGAGAAAGAGCTAATCCTGAATGGAATGGGCTTTTGACAAAGCCACCCCCAGTGATACACCTCCTCCAACAAGGCCACACCTCCTAACCCTTGCCAAATNGTTCCACCAACTGGGGACCAAATATTCAAATATGTGAGCCTATGGGGGCCATTCTCATTCAAACCACCACAAGGGGTTGTAAAAGCTACCTTACAATGAGGCATTGAAGAGACATGCAGAGGCAAGAGAGAATTTGTTCTTATCTACTTTATGTTCCAGCCTTCAGAGAGCACCTAGGTTTGGAGCTTTGTTCTTTCTATCATGCCGCCATGCTCTCTGCCTTAAATCAGTTCTTGATGCTTTTGCCAACTCCTGTGCCTGTCAGCTCCTCTGATTTTGAAACTTCTACAACAAAACTGTAACAAATTAAAATTTATGGGATGTGACTAAAGCAGTTGAGGGAAAATTTATTACTTTAAACATCTTTATCTGAATAAATATCTTAATCTGGGGCAGAAATGTCTCATCTCTGTCTCCTAAGCTTGTTTCTTTAGAAAATTGAAGAATGAGCTAAATTCAAAGGCAATAGAATAACATGAAGAGTAAAGGTTATAACAGAAGTATGTGGAACAAACACAGTAAAACAGGCCATTGAAATGATAGCTGATATTTGAAAAAGTCAAATTGATAGACTTTAGTATCTATGAAAAAAGCAGATGCATAAATAACAAAACAGAACTGAAAGAGCTTACATCACATTGCTGCTGGCCATACCACAGTTGAAAGTGTTGGGAAGAAACACAAACTAGTTTATGCTGAAAATTAGACAACTTAGCTTATATTGACAAATTTATGAGAAAAAAAACCAAATTGCCAAAACTTGCTCATAAGAAATTAAAAATCTAAATGGGCTTATAACAAGTAAAGAAGTTAAATTAGTAATTAAAAAAATCTATCCATTAACAAAAATCCCATGGCCTTTATGGCTCTGGTAGTGAATCCTAGCAGATGTTCAAAGTAGAATGTGACACCCCTTCACNAACTTTAGAATCTGTATGATAAAATGCTTCCCGACTCACTCTATACCTCAATACCAGAAAACTGACAACTGTGGATCAGTAACTTGTGGACACAGACACAAAATCCTTAAAAAAAAATTTACCAAACCAAATTCAGCAGTATGGATAAATGATTATCAAATGGCTAGAAATGCAGCAAGGTTTAAGTCTGGAAATAAATGTATATTGCTTAACAAACAAAATGGCAAAACCACTTCACTGTCTTAGTAGATAAAGGAAAACATTTGACAAATTCTCGCATATATTTGTGACTGAAACACTAGACTGACTAGTAATAGAAAGATATTTCAACAAACTGATACAAATCCCCTCTGAAGAACAAAAACAGCACTAACACAGCAATAGCAGGCCNTGTTAGCACATGGCCATAAGCACAGAAGGATTCTCAGGAGTGGGCTGAAACCATGAGATGCATTTCATACCCACTATAATAAAGGTATGGACAGTAGTGGGTGTTGGGAATGTGGGGATCTATTCGTGTATTGCTTACTGGAATATTGAACACTCCTACTGCTTTGGAAAAGAGTTTGATAGTTTGGTAAAAAAGTCTAAGAGAAACTCATTATATGGTTGAGTGATTCAACTTCTAAGAATCTTTCCAAGGGAAATGAAAAGTATGTTCATTCAGTGATATGTATGTGTATGTTCACAGTAGCAATAGCCACAGTAGCATAAAACTAGAAGCAATTTGAATGTGCATTAATTATATAAAATATATTTTCTGTATTTATACAATAGAATACTATTAAGCAATAAAAAAGATAACTGATCATACAATCATTTTGTTCAGTCTCAAAAAAGGTATTCTTGTGAGAAGAATCTGATAGGAACTACATGCCATGTGTGATTACAGCAAATACCCAGAAAAGGCAGATTTACAGGAACAGAAAGTANACTGGTAGTTGCTTTGAGGTGGTACTAGGAACAGAAATTAACTGCGAATAAGAGAAGGTAGTTTTGTTATAAAGAAAATGTTTTGTAGTGGATTGTGCTAACAACACAAAACTATAGTTTCCTCTAAAGTCTTTGTACCCTTAAAATGAATAATTGTATAATTTTGAATTATGCCTCAATAAATCTTTTCAATAAATCACTACATGGCTCTTGGTAATGGGAAGAGCCATGACAGTACAGACCTCTGAGACTTGGCATCAGGATGTTATAATTAGTCCTGCTCACCCACCCCTCGTTTCCCACTGCTTATCTGTTGGCCAATTGTATCTAAGTATTTACATTTCTCTCNCTTGGTCTTCAAAGGAACTACATAAAATAAATAATCTCAAGACTTGTCTTTCCGCTTGTCACAGAATCTGAGCAAATATAAAATATCAAAATATTTAAAATTATAACATACAAGTTTTATTTTTAAGAGATACTTTTAAAATTAATAGACATATGAATACAATTTTATGCAATTTTGTGGATTCATTGATCATACTGTTTTAATCAACCTGTATAGAACCTGAGTATTACAATGACATTGTATGACAGCTTACCTGAATGAGCAAAATATATATAATAGACTTATTGCTAGTCCAAATCATTTGATATCTATTAATTGTGGATTGAAACATTGCTAATATTCGTTGGTCTGACATGGATACGGATGTTCAGAATTATAGATTTCATTAAGAATATTCAACAAGCACAGATAATTCATAATTTATTATTATTAATAATATTAAGTTAGTTTTATCTCAAATTTTCTTTTTTGCAGGCGTATTTCATTAGCCACTCCACGTCAATTATTTAAAGCTTCAAATATGACTCAGCGGTGGCAGCACAGAGAGATTTCAAACTTTGAGTACTTGATGTTTCTCAACACAATAGCAGGTAAATTAAGTGCACACCTTGACTTATTTTAGATGGGAAATGTCCAATGTGATATGCTTAGGTTATTTTTAGTACTGGCATAAGTAGCTNGTTTTTATTGTTGTTTGAATCTCTTTTAAGGTAGATTCCTAATAAAATTTAAAACTTTGCATATGAACAGATGGCTCCTTGGAAATTAAATTTTTTTNAAANAGAAAAAAAAGAATTTACAGTTTTGTAGTATAAAATGGGACTATTGTGAAATAGTAGGAATGAAGAACAGCATAAAAATTTAAGAACTGATTAAATGTTAGAAATAAGTTTATGATGAAACAGTGAGCTATGATAGATAAAGGAATATTTGTATTAAGACCCATATATGAAAACATAAAGATTAAATGGCCCTTACAAGATGTGTAAGCAGGTAATACTGAAAATTATCCATTGGAACTGTTTCTTTGAAGAATAAAGAATTGAAATGTGCCCATACTTTGCATCTAAACAGGGAGTCTATTTGTGTGACATTTGTCAGTAGGTATTTAGTAGTTATGTATTCAGTTTAATGTAATTAGAGGTCTAATCATTGAGCAGTACATACTCTTGTCTTTGTATACAATAAGCTTTTAATTATTTAGTATTATTAAAGCAGGGCAGGATGAAGGATTTACTATCTANTCATATCTAAATTATATCAAGAAGGAAGTGGGAGCTGAGAGAGAAATAAAATGACTTCTAATATGTTAGATTATTTTTCTGAGAAAAATGAAAATTAAGAACTTAAAAGTGTAATGACACACTAACCTCTGAATTAGCATTGTTCCTACTGTTACATTGTCGTAAGATGAGGCTGGTCAATGCTCAGCAGTTAANAACTGGTACTGTNCTGCTGCCAGGGGCCATGTTGATATCTGTGAACCATGCTGTGGCCAGGGCTGGGTTGATGTTTGAGGTCCTTGCTACCACTGGGGAACATATTGAGGTCCATCTTCTGTGGGGTAGCCAGAAGCCCTGTGGATGTCAGTGATCCATGTGGCCACCAGAGACCATATTGATATCCATGATCTGTTCTGGGTCCATGTTGATGTTCGTGGTCCATGAACTGAGGCCATGATAAGGTCCATGATCCATGTTGCTGCTGGAGACTGGGTGGATGTCCACTGTCCATGCAGCCATGGGACACCATGTGGAAGTCCATGATCCATGCTGCCAGTGACTGTAAAGGGCAAGGAAGCTTCTTTTGCAGTGGTATTGATGAATCCAGACTCATAATTGAGAATGAGAGACACTGAAGGGCTTCTGCAGCAACCTTCCCAACCCCCCGCAAAAGAAACAGTCTAAACAGGAAGCTATTGAAGAGAGTCCTTAAGTATTGTGATAAGGATGCTGAAGTGTAGCTCTTCACAATTTATGGCTTCTGGCGGTGGCATGGGAAAGGACTCAGTTATCTTTAAGAGGCTGACCACTGGGAGTTTGACAATGTTCCAATGAGTATATAGGTAACAAAAATTTTTCTTGGTATATTTTTTGGGTGATGGGGGAAGGGACACAAAGATGGGAAGGAAGACGTGGGAAGAAAGGGAAGTGAGTGTGATTAGGGCGAATTGTATGATATTCCCAAATAATCAATAAAAATTTTATGATAGGAAAAAAAAGTAGCTGTACTGTGTTCACCGCACCCATGCCAGNTGGCTCAGAGCCACTTACAACTCCAGTTCCAAGGGAGATGATGCCTTCTTCCGGCCTCCAAGGGCACCTACACATACATGGTACACTTACACATTTTTGTAAACTTTTGAGGTCCTTAGGTTGTTCTAAGAAGCCTCAAGCCCAAGAAGAGTGAGGGAAAACCCAGTGGACTACATCAGATCACTTAAAAAGGGTTTGATACCAATAGTCTGTATAGAGAATTACTTTAATATTCAGCTGTGTGTGATATATCAGCTTGAAAGAAAAAATTAAAATAACAGTATGAAAGGAATTCAAGCAATATTAATAGTCTCTTTTTTCCTGTATTTCAGCTATAAAATCTTTTCACTATGAGTTTAATCAGAAAAGACAATAGCTTGATAAATGGGAGATCTGGGAGTCACATGCCTGCCTCTTGACAGCAGAAGCAATTACCTCATGCTCTCTGCTGCTTCACTAAGATGATGATACCATGAAAACTGCTATGTAATATACAAAGGCTACCTTATCTTTAGCATACATGTTTTTAATGAGTCTCAGTAGGTTACTAGTCATGATGTCATTAGTTTAGAAGGAGGTGTGGAAGAGCATTTGGGGCGGAGTGGAGCAAGGCTAATGATGCTGGGTGTTATTTTCAGAGCATCGGTCGGGAAGGTGCAACAGGGTCTCAGGGTTGCTTACTGCAGGCACTCTCGCGTTACGTAGCCAGTGAGCAGCCACATGAGCTGTCTGTCACTCATCTTGCTTGGTTGGTTGGTTAGTTAAAAATTGGTCATTATTTGGTTAGTTGGTTGATTAACTGGTAGCAGAGAAAATGATTGTGGCTTATACTTTTGTACCAGAATAAATTCTCTTTTAGTCTTAATAAAGACTATTTTGTGGCTGAGAGTATAGCTCAGTGGTAGAGCATGTACTTAGCATGCTCAGTGCCTTAGATTCAATTGCCAGCTTCCCTCACACCCCAGAAAGGGATGGGAATTATTTGGAATTNACTTTCTGATAACAAAGAAAGTCAAGTGTAGTTTGACAGAACATAAACTCTAGAACCACAGACCTAAATTTGAATATGTTTTCAGCATTACTAGTCATATGATTTGGGGTAAGCACTTAACCTTTGAGCCTCAGTGTTTTCATAAAAAAAAAAAATGTGTGATACTAATGATACCAGCCTCATAGTATGATTGCAAAGGCCAAATGAGATAATACAGAATAACATTAAAAACAATGCCTTGCACTCACATTATTAGTTTTTCTTGTTATTTTGAAAATCTTTCATATTTTACACTAAATTAAAAGTGATATTTTCTTCCTTACCAGGACGGGGTTATAATGACTTAAATCAATATCCTGTGTTTCCCTGGGTCATCACTAATTATGAATCAGAAGAATTAGATCTTACCTTGCCAAGCAACTTCAGAGATTTGTCTAAGGTAAAGATTTTAGTGATTATTTGAAATATATTTGTCTTATGTATAAAAATAAGATTCATTTACATGTTTTAAAAATCTTAAAGTATCATTTTACCTNTAATATATTTTTTACCTTTTGACTAAATTTTATGTTATTTAGCTTAAAATTTAAAAATAGTATAATAAACTAGATGACAAATTAAAAAATCGTTGCACTCATTTTTCCATAAGCATCCAAGGAAACATTGTTCTCCGTTATTCCCTTCTAAGGGCATTTGTATTTAATGAAGCAAACAAGGAGTCATGAACAGAACTCTCCTACCAAAACAAGAGACTTCCTGCTTCAGGTTGCCAAGCTTGTCCTCTGCTAATTCCTCAGCCACAAGCATGTGGATCTTCTTTCATATTTTAATTATTTTCAGGCTGGCCTGGAACTCACTATGTAAATCAAGACAGTTCTCAAACTTAAGCTATGCTCCCACAGCCTCTAGAGTGCTGGGATCACAACCAAATCTGGGTGGATCCTCTTTAAATCTGATTTTAACTTACGCAGTTCCTATCCTTAACCCTTCTTAGTTTATTCCTGAATATAGAAATCTTCCAGGACTCAGAGCTTAGATTCTCAGCCTTATTTCACTTCTTTATTTTCTTGTGACTGGCTCTTATCTTGAAGACCTATTCGTGGTCCCTTCCCTGAGGATTCCTCTATCCTCTCACAGTACTTCCATACTTCCCATTGTGCATTTTCTTGTTTTCACTGTGTTCCTTGATGCAGAATTCTTGTTCATCACTATCTTCCCACTGCTTCCCTGGTACGTGCAGCTTAATAACTGTGTGATAGCTTTTCAGAATGTCAGATTTCTTGCTCTTAGCACTGCCTTTCTTCATAGCAGAAAGGCTAGATTATCCTGATTTCCACTCTCAGGTAATCACCACCTGGTTTCTGCAGAAATGGTTTCATGGAGAAAGTTCACTCACCCATCCAGTTTCCTTCACAGTGTCATAACAAGATGTTCTGTATTTATCCATTCTAAGCACGGTGAGACTGGGAATGCTCGGGAGTCATTCCTAGTCTATCCAAAGGCAGTGACAGCAATGCAACAGTTGACATTTTCCTCCTGATGAACAATAGCATTTGGAATATGGCCTTTGTCTGTTCTACGTAGCAATTTTTTTTCTCCCTTTGAGCTCATCTTTGTTCACATCTAGCCCAAAGATTCATCATATTTGCCTCTTGTATCTTAGCTCTTCTTTTAGGAGAAAGTTTTGTCTGGGTCCCGCCAGGCCCCACGGTCCCACAGCCGCTTATAAAATAATTACTCAGAGGCTTATATTAATTGTAACTGCTTGGCCATTGGCTCAGGCTTATTACTGACTAGCTCTTACACTTAAACTAGCCCACTTCTATTAATCTATATGTCGCCACATGTTCCGTGGCTTTACCAGTGTCCCATTACATGTTGNTCCTTGGGCATTTGGCTGGCATCTCCTGACTCTGCCTTCCTCTTCCCAGAATTCTTGTTGTCTGCTTATCCNACCTATACTTCCTGCCTGGTTACTAGCCAATCAGCATTTTATTTATCAACCAATCAGAGCAATATATATTCACAGTGTACAGAAAGACATCCCTATCATTTCCTGTTTTCTTTCTATTTAAAAGGAAGGTTTTAACTTCAACATAGTAAAATTACATAAAACAAAACAGTGATCTGGCAAGAATTACAGTCGCAATATCTAGTCTATTTGTATTGGGCAAAATTAAAGAAAATATTCTATCCTACATTTGTGAGTCTAAAGTTTTATATCTAATTTATCTTTTATCATAACCAAGGATAAGTATAACTATCTAGTCTTCAACTACATCAAAGACCTCAGAAGGATGTAATATTACCTAAGTAAACAGGAAGAGCATTGTAAGCAACTTCTAAAAATCTAGAATGACAGACAGCTGGCTACCTGGACAGTTACCCAAAGTTTCTCTGGAACATTGGGGCATCTTTCTTCAGCCTATAGGCCTAGAGTCTCTCAGTTGCTTCTTTCTATGTCCTGTAGAATGTCTGACAGTTTCTTCTGTGAAGCAGGAACCTGAAGGACTATCTTGCCTTGCAAAGTTCAGTGGTCACCTTCCTATGGGTCCTGCATGTCCGATTTATATAACATAGTATCAGCAGTCCAGGCAAGAGCAGTTTCTTGCCCAAGTGGCTATTTTTGCCAAGAAGATAAACTCCATATGGAGTGTCTTCGATGCCCATCTTCCTCTTTGAAGTAAATGGGTGCTGCCAGGAGCAGATGTGTCTCACTATCCAGAAAATTCTTAAGTTTTTAAGACATTTTAAATGCCATATTCTGTAGGTCTTTGAAGTGTTTGAAGATTACCTACCTAATTGAAGTATATCTATATATACCTAGAAAAGTTAACTAACATGACTATAAGTTTGACTATCATAGAAGACTAATTATTAATCTGTATTTATTAATTATCCATTACAATTTAAATGAGTTACATAAACATAATACCTTAAACGAAAGTAGAAACATATATATGGTATAACAAAATTAACTTTACATTTGTAATAAACTAAAATCTATAGCAATGTAAAACATTTTAAACAAGTTGCTCTTTAAAAGTAAGTTCAACAATCCTATCATATCTATATCCTATATTTCTATATTACTTCTTTTTCCCTTTTTCTAGAAATATGAATTCCTATGGACTCCCTAGGGGCACTTCATTTACCATAATCTAAGCATTTTTCTTGGGCTCAGAATATAGCCCATTGGTAAAGTGCTTGCCTTACATATTTGACCCAAGTAGCACAAAAATGAAATTTTCCTTTTCTGTTTTCTCTATTATGAAAATTATTACTAAAACACTAGTAAGATAGGAAGACTTACTTATAGATGTCATGCTTATTATCACTGTATCTGTAGAACTGTATTGTCTAGTAAATGAAGACTGTATTAGTTTGATCTGTGTGATAAACTGTGTGGTAGGTCAATACAACAAGCTCACTCCAGAGTCCTCTACCTTTTGCTTCCTCTTCTCTGTGTTATCTAGGCTATCTGCTTTTGTTTTGAATATTTCCTGAAGTAAGATCAGAAAAATGTTTCCAGACATTATTTTCTAGCAGAAATTTCTGGCAGAATTCTTTATTCTCACTGAATTTTGTTTGTATATTATTGCCATTTGTAAGGAACTTGTCATATAATTTTGTTGAGTGGGTAAAATATTATTTTAACTAATAAGTTCATGATTTTTCATCCACATGTAAGTAAGGTTTTTCTATGCACCACTGGATGATCAACAACAATTCTGCTTTTCAATTTTTTTGTTATATTGAAGTGCAAAAGAGGGCATCAAACCAAACCAGAAGTTACTTTCATTAGTCTCCAACCATCCATGATCATAGCCATAAAAACATGGACATATATACATAACATAGGCAAAGACATGAGAAATATCTTGTATGGTCAGGGAAAATGGTCCAGTGAGTAAAATTCTTGCTGTGCAAGCATGAGGACCTGAGNCTGGGTCTTCAGCACCCATGTTAAAAGCTAGGTGTGGTAGTATGCGCCTGTAACCTCAGTGCTAGAGTATAGAGCCAAGCAGATCCCCAGGGCTTGCTAGCCAGCTATTCTAATCAAATTGTGGGCTCCAGGCTCAGTGAGAGACCCTAATTTAAAAAAATGAAGTGGAAAAGCAATTGAGAAAACCATTCTGTTGTTAACCTCTGGCCCTAAAACAGTCAAGTACATATATATATATGTATGTATGTATGTATGTATGTATGTATGTATATATACATACAAACACGCATGCTCGCTCGCGCGCATACACACACACACACACACACAGAGCAAACCAAACAAAAATATTTTGTGTGTGATATAGTGACTTACTGTTTTTAATTCCTTTGATTGTAATAGTATCCATTTTTATATTTAGAGATATTTATGAGAAGATTTTACTCTTGGTTGAGAAAGGAATACTTATAAAAAAATACTTTCAGAAAGGACTGCAAGTGCACCAAGATCAGTAGTGAAATGGGTTGCCATTAGGAAGAAGTGGGGAATTCTAAGACCCAACTACATATCATAAAACTATTTCCTCTCGCCGGGTGGTAGTGCACACCTTTAATCCTAGCACTCGGGAGGCAGAGGCAGGCGGATCTCTGTGAGTTCGAGGCTAGCCTGGGCTACCAAGTGAGTTCCAGGACAGGCTCCAAAGCTACACAGAGAAACCCCGTCTCGAAAAACCAACCAACCAACCAACCAACCAAACAAAAAACCTATTTCCTCTCCTATAAAGCAGCAGTTGTTCAGATGCTTCAGATGTCATTCAGGTTCATGAGAATGGAATTCTACCAGTGCTCAGAGCTTTCACTAAATAAATAGTAATGAAATTAGTGAGTTTGGAGTTAGTTACATTATTTTAAATGAAGTAATCAAGTGCGTTACATATTTAGAAATTATAGTTTGTATCTATAATAGTGTTCATTTACTTAATAAAACTGCCCCATTCCTTGGATTAGAAAGATCTCCTGAAAATCTATGCAATACATGTCTAAATTTTTGCTTATACATAACATTTACAGAAACATGTCTTGTATATAAATGAGTTCTATGTGTACAAATGATGATTATGTTAGAATTATATTAAAATTTGTCCCAAAGCAGACATTACTATTTGTTTAAATAAGCTTGTGAAATCTGAGAAAACATAGTGTGCAAAGCATAATTTAGAGCACAAACAGATGTTATGCTATTGCTAAGTAGATAATGTAGCCTGACTGGCTTTAAAATGTATCAAATTATTTATGTCCATTTAATTTTCCCAAAGCTGGTTTTCAAAGGAGTTTTAGTGCTTTGTCACAGAGCTACAGTTTTATTTGATAATCTTTCCCATGTTGCACAGGGAATTTTCTTTCTGATGCTGAATTAATATAATCAACACCCTTTCTTCTGAATTCTTTTTGTGATCAATCTTTTAGCACAGAAAACATGTGAGTGGAGCAGTGTAAAAAAAATGTCTTCTTAGAAATGCAAATATTTAAAGCATTTCCACTGTCCCTCTACAGTGATTATAGATTGATATTGTCAGTGTGTTGAAGAGTTCAAATTGACTTTAGTTTGAAAAGGTGTTGAAAATTGCATGTTTTTGTATTGTAAGAGTCATAATGGTTTAATTTATTATTTCAAAGCCAAAAAAGCAGAAGTCTTTGATGGAACTGATTCCCCTCCCTCATATTCTTTACTGCGTCATCGCTGGTCTGAAATTGTGACAGATCTAACCATACATAGAACATGGAGTGATTTTAATCTCTATTTTATAAATAAGCATTGATTTTATATTCTAACTACATTTTTGATATAGTTAAGGATTACTGTTTCCTTTTTTGTCTTCTTCTCTTTGCAAGATATTATAAGTAAGCCAGGCTTCCACTTACAAATATCCTGTCATAAAAACAAACAATGACTAGGAGTTTCAGCAGTGGGGTTTCCTTTGTAGATTTTACTTGTAATTTCTATTTTTCTGTTATACTTTGGAGACTATAAAGCAGTTTTCTAAGAAAGGAAAACCATCCCATTTTGAGGCAACTGTTCTCTTCTAANTGACTGGTATAATGTTGGGATATCTAATAAGTATTCTTACTATAATCTGAATATCTGTTCCAAAACACTGTTCTTAGATCACGTTTACTGGAAGTAAGAAAAGTAATAATGAAAACTCAGCTATATTGGCTATGCAATTCAAAAGGCAAGAAAAGCAACCCATTGTTCTACTGTTAACTAGTATTTTTGAGTGTTCATAATATGCCAGGCATTTGTTTAAGCATTTCACATTTATTAACTACTTTAACCCTCATCCAAATCCTTAAAGATGGGTAGCACAATTGCTGTCTTACAAAGGAGAAACTAGGGTGCTGTGAGGCTAGGAAAAAATGTCATCCATAGCTTGCATGGCTAGTGTGTAGAACTCACGTAACTATGTAAATATATTTATAACTGGAGTTGTGTGTTTATAACTGACTATATTTTAATGAAGAGATCAGCACAGCAATCACATAAAAAAAATAGTGTGTATCATGTACAGTTCTCTAGTTGTATTGAGGTATGTGCATGTATATGCTGATGTAGGTTTATGTTTGTTTTTCCCTTTGGAGGTTGAATATAAGATCTTGGGGCCGGGCGGTGGTGGCGCACGCCAGCACTCGGGAGGCAGAGGCAGGCGGATCTCGTGAGTTCGAGGCCAGCCTGGGCTACCGAGTGAGTTCCAGGAAAGGCACAAAGCTACACAGAGAAACCCTGTCTCGAAAAACCAAAAAAAAAAAAAAAAAAAAAGATCTTGGTGCTGTGCTGTGCAGCCCCTTTCATTCTCATCCCCTGCTAACATTGATAGTTAATACAACCTCAGCATATTAATGCTTGGGAGGAAAGTTTTTCCTGAATAACCTTCTCTTGTCTTTGTCCTAGTTTATGATAAAAAAATAATAAAGTTTAACATAGGCTTTTTGAGTGAGACAATTTTACAAAACAAAACAAAAACCCTATGTGTTTGATTAAAACTAGAGAATCCTGCCGGGCGGTGGTGGCTCACGCCTTTAATCCCAGCACTCGGGAGGCAGAGGCAGACGGATCTCTGTGAGTTCGAGGCCATCCTGGGCTACTGAGCGAGTTCCAGGAAAGGCGCAAAGCTACACAGAGAAATTTTGTCTCAAAAAACAAAACAAAACAAACAAACAAAAAAAACCTAGAGAATCCCTGAAAATAACACTTACTTGATTTTTAGTGATTATTGACTCTTTGTCAAGTGTCATTTTGCACCCAGATCTGAATAATTTCTGAAAACATAAAAGAATAAAAGCAAACTATCTTTCCAAAAAATTGAAGATTGGGAAAAAAAACAAGAATTATCAAGAAACAAGAAAATACCTTATTTTTTATTAATTAGAATTCATAGATTTAAAATGAAGGAAATACTAAGAAGAGTTTGAGATAAAGAACAAAAAAAAACCCCTATTTTATCCTTGGAGTGCAAACATGTAGCATGCTGTTATGTCCACTCAACATGCAGAGGAGCTACATGCTAGATAGAGGACCACAGCCTATATGTGTGCTCTCCTTAGTTTACCTTTCAGTACAGAGAGCAGGGGAAGTAAACTCAGTCTTAAAGTTTGGCCTCGGCTCTATGAAATCATATTAGTTTCACTGCTTTTATAGCCTGTTACAATGCTATACTCATCCTCTGTAATCTCCAGCTTCCANTGCTCTTGTTCAGTTAATGTTTCTTACAAGGAAATTTTAAGAGNCCAACGAGGACGGCATGGTAGAGCAGCACTGCATTTATTTCCTCATTGCTCAATAGCTGCTGATTGTATTTGCTGCGTTCTCTTCCGTGGTAGATTGTGTGTATATTTTTATGTATGAGATACGTCTCTCTAACATGCGCATTTACTATGCAGTGAACATCTTGACCTGGAATTGACTACCGACATTTAACTGTTGTTGATCAGACCGCACTTCTTTATCTCTTTAAGTTTTAAGTGCTGTTTTTGACGAATGCCAGTGCTTTCAGTCTGCTCTGTAACAGATACACCAGGAATCAATATACCATCTAGATGTCACAGAGGGGAAAGAATGCTTTCAGGTGGTGGGGAATATTGCTTAAACATTATGGGCATAACAACGTTTACTTTGTTTTCTATTTATCGGGATTTACTGAAACCAAAGGAATTCAAGCTATAGAAAATAAAGTTTTATAATGGAAGAACAACAGATAATTGATCTTAAATTGTTTTAAAAATATAATGCAGGAAAATAAATGGCTGATGAGATACATCAAGATGTTTCACGCCTTGCATCGAACATGGGTGCTGTTGNCGTTTTGATCTCAGAGATTATAGCATAAATTTTTTTCCATGATGTTTGGGAGTTGTAGTCTGGCCAGCATAAAATGGTGTCAGAACAGTTCAGAATATATTTGTAGGGTTCTAAGAGAAGCTCTAGGAATTGCTTTCCACAGTAACATGTACATGTTCTGTCTTCTTTACTCCCTCAGCAATCCTGTAAGAAACATGTAATTATAATATTCACAGATTAGGAGATGAAGATTGAGTGCAGTGAAGGAGTTCCCAAGATCACACATTTTCTTCATGCAGTGATCTCAGGTCTGTCCCTATCAGTAAACTGTAGAACTCAGGATAACCAGAAACAATAGTTTAGATCGAATAGTTACATTATATCCATTTCTTTCCCGAGTCCAATTGCCTTTCTTTTCATGTTGGCAAAAGGCAATGGATGTAGTTCTTGGAAAAATACCAGAGGTTTCTGATAACAGAACACCATGTACAGCAGAAGGAAGGTATAGCTAAAGAGCGAAATCGTTGGGTGCCAAACAGTGAAGGTGCCAGGCCCCGGTACTGTCCTGCTGTCAAATTTCTCCAGCCATCTGTGCCAGTCCCACACAGTGAGACAAGGTTGTATTGCTCTTTAGACATACTGGTGGATCAAGAGGAAAGACATCCTAACATCTTGGGTTTTCACTCAGGACCCACCTAGTTTGCCATCCTGGCAACACAGTGGGACCCACAGCTTGTACTCCACCTATGTCTGCTGTTTTAGCACCTCATTTTAAAAAGTGGGGTGCAGCCAGAGATGGTAAACATTTAAACACAGTCTCCAGTGTGAGAGGGTGACAAAGACTAAAGCAACCAGAAAGATGTAAAGAAGCAGCCAGAAGAGGAGATATTAGGAAGCAGGAGAGCCTTAACAAGCAATAACATTTTAATTACTATTAATAATTATTATTTTAATTAATGTTACCGTTAATATTGAATTATTGTTAAAATAGTTATTAATTATTTGAATTATTACTTGTTCTGTGTTGTATATTAGTTTAAACTATGGTCAGGTAACTCCTCAGAACTTAAGGCCAAGTTCATTAAAGTACAATTAGGGTTGTGTGTGTAAAGTAGTTAAACAGACTTGGTTTCTTAGTAGAAGTTTCTTTATGGTAAAGTTTGAAATGACTCTTAACAGAGGTTAACCAACACTTAATTTAAGCAGCTTCTGATGAAGCTTTCTTAACATTCTTTCTTAACGTTCTTTCTTAACATTCGTCAGAAAATGATAAACTGAAGTAATATTACTGTCAGGGTGATGGCTAATCCTGATGTACACCAGGAGCACATTGCCGGTCAGTAATCCTTGTCAAGGTTAGGTGTTCCTTCCTCATCATGCTACTCTGCTCTGGGTGGACTAACAATTTATGATAATTTATAAATGAATTGTTTTATTTACATAGCATTAATGGTTTTATTCCACAATGTTTTCGACTTTCCTAGTTTAGTTTTTAGTTACAAACTCTGGTAGATTCAGAATAGGGGACACTTGTTGTTAATTTATGTAAAACTTGTCTTCCAGACACCTGGAAAATGTTTCGTTTTTTTTTTTAAATAATGTACTATCCTTCTGATTTCAGGCTGCAATATTTTTGTAGTATTATAAATACTAAACTTAATAGGAATTACATTTGTAGTTTTTAAAATATGCTTCAATCACCATCTCATCCCTGTATATCCTGTAATTTTTATTGTTTTTGTTTGTTTGTTTGTTTGTTTGTTTTGAGACAGGGTGTCACTATGTAGTTCTGTCTGTCCTGGAACTCAATATGAAGGCCAAGCTGGCCTCAAACTTGAAGGTCACCCTGCCTCTGCCTCCCAAGTGCTGGGATTAAAGGCATATGCCATGCCTGGCTGAATCCTATAATTTTTAAATGTGACTGACATGCAGTATTTTTATAGTAGAAAATGTAATAAATTGCCTCTTACTCTTTTGTCGAATTTTTTTCATTTTTTTATTGTTAAAGTCCAGTCATTTGAATAACAATTAATATTTACTAGGTGCTATTTTGTGCATTATTCTGAGGACTGTGTTCAAAACAATAGTTAATGAGATCATCTACTATTGAAAGACCTTTCAAACAGACTATATGTTACCTCATAATAATTATAGAATGATCAGAAAACCTATATTTTTAATACAACTTCGCTTTTAGAAAAGTAATTTTTGAAAATGTGATTGTACAATTTGGAATTTGAACCAAGCTTTTGAAAGTGACAAAGGATTTGTTCCGTAATCATGTCATTACCTCAGGATAAAAACTACACTAAATAATGGAGTAACAACTTCTTTTAAGTGTAGGAAGAAACAAAAATTGTGTGTTTTATACTAGAAATAGATTCTGATAAACTATACTAACTCAGTTACTCTAAAATTAGTTTAATGAGGTTAGTGATTTGGGGAAGTTAAAGATTTACTGTGATATATTGCAGAATCATTGCAGTAATGATTCTGAGTAGTAACTTTGTAAAATACAAACAAGGTAATTAAAACCCATTAATAATGATCATAACTATTCAAAGTATAAAATTCTCATACTTAATAGTCCTTATGAACTTGTGATATTCCCTCTTTAGAAGAAATTCTCGAATTTGATCTTATGCCATGGTTTTTTAAAGTTCCCCTGATATAATCAAAGAACCATACAGTTTATTTTATACTAGTTAAAAATATAAAGATTTAAGTCACTTTATAGCTTAAAATTCTCACATAAAATATTCCAGAGGAATATGAGAGAATAATAATAGGAAGTCATTCCTGTATTTCTAAGGTGTTGTTGTAGAAACATGAAAAAGATAAAAGTAAGTCAGTGTTAAAAGTGCAGCATTTCATGAGTCTCAGGGAAGAAAGGAAGATAAGGATGTGGCAGTTGCACCAGGCCTGAAGGCTTGGGTGGGAACTCTGGATGCACTACAGGAGGGCTGTGAATTCAAATAAATGTAGGGGGTGGGGAGGTACAGAGAGACTTCTTTGAAATTTGGGAGCTGCTGATCCGAATTATCTGTGACCCAGTGGTGTGACCCAGTGGTGTGACCCAGTGGTGATAATTGGCTTTTCCAGAAACAAACTGAATCAAACAACATTATTCTCTTATATTGTGCTTGCTGATGTCACTTTTTTTTGGTCTAGAATATGTTAGAGGTATAAAGTTAGGGGTTGAGGTTCTTATTTTATTCATGTAAGTCCAATTTATTGTAAAGACTATGTAGTTTGACCTGCAAGATGCTACTAACTCATCTAACTTAATTAGATCCCTGGGACCCACATGGTGGAAGGGGAGAACCGAGTCCCGCAAGATGTCTTCTGACCTCCACATGTGCAGCATGGCATATGAACTGTGGCACACAAACACCCCTCCTTACACATAAACATATAAATGTATTTTTAAAAAGACTATCTTGAATAGTCCTGGTTGTTTTATAGTAATTGGTTGACCATGTATGTGTAGTTCATCCAGATTCTGTCTGTCAAATGTATGTCTATCCCCATATGAGTGCCATTCTGTCTCGGTTAATTTAAGTTTTACAGTGTATCATGAAATCGGGCTATGTGACTCTTTCAACTATATTCTTTTTCAAAATTAGCAATTCTGGGGGTTTGGTTTTTGAGAATTATCTTGCCAATTTCTAATTTTTAAAAAAACTGCAAGGTTTTTTTGTAGGGACTACATTGAGTCTTTAAATCATTTTTGGCAAAAATAATATATCAGCAATATTGAATTTTGTAATCCATGAGTGTGGTATCTTTTTCATTTATTTAATTATATTTGTTACTGGAAAATACAGTAATTCAGACTTGTTTCAGTATTTTCAGATATGTCCATTTTTATGTTATCTATTTTCTTTTTTTTTTTTCTATTTTCTATCAAATGTGGATTGATGTGTCCTCAAATGATACATTCAAAGGGCTCAAGAGATGTCTCAGAGGTTAAGAGTACTGGTTGCCATTTCCCCATCCCTTCTATGATTGTTTTAAATCCTTTCTGTTTTGACTCATCAGTTCTCTATGTCTTGTCTCCTTTTATCTGCCCTTTTGTAAGTTATTGGTGCAATTCTGTATTGTCTGGGATAGGAAAAGATTATAGTCTGAGATATGGATATCTTATTGTTGTGAAGTGTTGTGAGTTGCTGCTGCTGTGAGCAGTTTGTCGGGCGTTCCATCTAATCGGTGAGGCCACTTGAGCTCTTTGATGCTATCTTCAGTGTTTAACAGGCTTAGGTTTCCATATGCCTTTGCCCAATGATGCTGGATGTACTGTCCTTTCCTCCATTAGATTCTGTGAGCCTATACCATAGAGGTATACATACAAGTAAACCTACTAGTGCTAGCTACTAAGTGCCAGGCTATGGTGGTGAGAGCGTTCGTCCGCTCTGATCCAGATGCAGTCTTAAGCACTCCAGTCTGTTTGTTCCCCAGATAGACCTTTTCAGCTTTCTGGATTCCAGCTCTCATGTCATCCAAACTGTGCTTTGCATCTGTGACATATATTGAGCAGGGAAGATTTTTCTGTCTGTCTCCCAGNATAGATCTCTTGTTTGCTTAGTTAAAATTTTGTCAGAGAGAGATTTTGTTTGGCATTCCCTGAAGTGAAGGGTGTTTGCTTTGACCCTCTTTCAGAAGCCTCCCACCGTTCCTGTATAGATTCTTTTCCTTTTCTTCCATTTGCCCAGGTCCTGGGGGATAGAATTTGGTGTCTTCCCTGTCAGCTTAAGGGATGGTCTCCTATATGCAAAGGGTTAGTATTAGTGATGATGTTTTGTACCCAATCCCAGTAACAGGAGGTTACATCCTGTGAGCCTGTGTCATATTGAGGACTTCTATGTGCTCTCCTGTCTGTACGTGCTCATGCTCTTTTTCAGGAGCACCTTGTGTAGACTCATGGAAAAAAAAAATCTTAGAAGTACATGTGAATGCCCTTGGCTTTGGATCTACCAGATTTTCTAAACTGATATGTTCACTCAAACTAGGTATTTTAAGAGTCTTTTTATTTTTGTGTTTGCTACTCTTCCTTTGTCAACATTTTATATTTCTATACAACCTCTCAATTGAGAGTCTTGTCAATTTTTGAGATTCACTTGGTTGTTCTCTACCTTAGTTCTCTACGAGAATCTCAAGAAAAATTAACATTTTATAGACTTTTTCTTGGTAGAATGAGAACAGCTTTCTCCCAACCTTGTTGTGTTAAATAAGGCCTCACTGTGTAACCCAGGCTGGTCTTCCTGTCTCAAACTCCCCAGGTGCACCCTTCCTCCCAGATGCAGAGCAGCCTGACCTTGGTGCTTTCTGATTCTAAGAGAAGGGGGCATTGTTTTCTATGACACTGAAATTGTCATGACTTTCTAGTGTGGCCTCTCATGAACATACCGTGTCACTTAGATAAACCCTGTTGTTAGGCTTTGAGTCTCTGAAACGTCCACAGAGGATNATGTTTTAACAGTCATTCCTTAGCTAGTAGTTGTGTTTTGAGAGGGTTGTTGACCATTTAGGAGGCAGAACCTGAGTGGCAGAAGTAGGTCTGTGATGTGAGCAGCCTCTTCCA
>LZPO01044928.1:52243-65453 GCA_001675575.1 Neotoma lepida | reverse complement strand
CCCATTTCCTCCTCTGAAAAGGTAAGACCTCCCATGGGGAGTCAGCAGAGCCTGGTACATTCAGTTGAGGCAGATCCAAACACCACATCCCCCCACACCCCTCGAGCACGCATCAAGGTTGTGCAAGGTGTCCCACCATAGGTAATGGGCTCCAAAAAGCCGGCTCATGCACCAGGGATGGATCCTGATCCCACTGCCAGGGTACCCCTTAAGCAAATCAAGCTACACAACTGTCTTGCTTATGCAGAGGGCCTAGTCCAGTCCCATGGAGGCTCCACAGCTGTTGGTCTAAAGTTCATGACTTCCCATGAGCTTGGTTTGATTGTCTCTGTAGGTTTCCCCATCATAATCTTGATGCCCCTATCATAAAGGAATAGGATGGTTGAACTGGAACGTGGATGGAGTGGGAGAGCAATGAAAGAGATACCTTGATAGAGGAAGACATCATGGGGATAGGGAGAAACCTTGTGTTAGGGAAGTTCCCAGGAATCCACAAGGATGACCCCAGCTTAGACTATTAGCAGTAGTGGAGAGGGTGCCTGAACTGGCCTACTCCAGTAATCAGATTGGTGAATACCCTAACTGTCATCATAGAGACTTCATCCAGTGACTTATGGAAGCAGATGCAGAGATTCACAGTCAAGCACTAGGCTGAGCTCCAGGAGTTCAATTGAAGAGAGGGAAAAGGGATTCTGTGAGCAAGGGGCATCAAGATTATAATGGGGAAACTTTTGGCTGTCTTTACTTCTTAAACATCAATTGGCTGAGTTTTAGAAGGGCAGTGATGAGCAGCAGCATTTCCTTTGGCATTGCTCAGGCCTCTAGCTATTTTTTTTTGTAATCCCTTGCTAGTGGGTTCTGGGATGTGGGTTTTATTTTTAGCTCCTTTTAGGACATGATAAAATTATAAAAGAATCTAAGTTAATGACTTGTTCTTCCTCTCAACAAGACCAAGAGAAGTGATAACTCAGGAAAACAATGTAATGTCATCTTAAACTGGTTTCTAAGGGATCATGTCACTGCTGTCACGTCTCTGCTCTCAACACACAGTGGTTGAAATGACTGTCAGAATTTTCATTAAGTGAAACAAAGGTTTATGGCCTTTTAAAAAATTCTCACTAACAAGGTTTTAATATAGTGAGCTAAAAACAAAGCACACTTCTTTTGGGAGGAACACGGAGAAGAATTAATGACAATGCTGCCTTCCAGAAAAGTCTCAGAATTAATTATGTATCACACACTGAAACTGGAGCTCCACACTTGAACAGTGAGATGGCTCAGCTATGCAGTTCTGGCAACCCGAGTTCAATCCTTGGAACCTACATGAAGGTAGGTAAAGAAAACCAGTTGTCCTCTGACTTCCACATGTGTGTCATGACATACACACTCCCACACATAACCTTCACAACCCCACATGCCATGCAGCTGCCTTTCAATAGTAAATATAATAATACTATTAATATATAATAAATAAATATAAAAGAAAGAAAAGACTGCCAAAGATAGCCATCTTGCATAAGTACAGTAGTCTTCTCCTCCATGCATACATCCAGTGCCCTCAATTTGTTTAAATCCTAAGTGAAAAAGCAAGCCTGGTTACCTTGATTTTTCTTCCAGAGCCCTACGTTGCACACCTGCCAATAAATCAATTTCCTAGTCTATTGTTTTCTGACTTCTTTAAGGGGAAGAACACATCTAGCAGTCACAGCACTATAAACTGAACATCACGAATTATTGCTGTGACAACTTTAATTATATGTTATACACAAATCAGATATTACCTCGAGAAGCCAAGATTAACAAGCCATTGTTCATACCAGTGATTTGAGACAATTTTATATTGGGGAATGCTAACAACTTAGAAAGCTCTTTCCATTAGCTTGTTTGTATATGGTCTAGGAAAAGCCCATTATTTAATGTTAGCAGAAAAGCACCTAGTTTCAACTTATAAAACCTTTATTCCACATGATCTGAGCCAATGGCCTTAATGATATATCATTTGACAAACAAAATGACAAGTCATCTAAAGTCCAATGTAAAAGTTTTAGATGCTCAGGATAGTTATCACTGCCTTTGTTTTAAAAAGTGATTGTCCTATACTTCAATAAATGGCAAACTACTTTGTACCTATCACCTTTGGCTTTAGTGGTACTAGGAATGGGACCCAGTGCATCCCACATGCCAGGCAGGTATCTTACCACTGAGCTACAATCGCAGCCCCTCCTTTCCTAGCCCCCATCTCTCTCACATACACATGAGTGTCTTTTCTCACTGGTGGATGGATTTCTAAATATGAATAGGTATGTCAATGTGTTCCTTAAAAGGAAGAGAGGGGGTGGTAACAGGTGGCTATAGTCTTAGAGGCAGGAAGATCAGCTATTTAAGGCCTGCCTTACCTACATGGTGACTTGGAGGCCATCCTGGGCTACATGAGACTTTGTCTCAAAAGCCAGGGGTGAGGAAAGGAGAAGAGAAGAGAGAAGAGTGGGGAGGAAAAGAAAAAGGGAAGAGGAGAGAGGAACAGAACAACAAAAAGTTGTTTACCAACAAAAAAGTTTACCAACTGGCTCAGTTGGTAAAGCACTCGCTGCCTAAGCGTGTGCACCTATGTTCAGATCCCTGGCACCTGTGTGAAAAGCCTGATGTGGCAGTGGAAACTATAATCGCAGAGACAGGAGAATTCCTGCAACTTTCTGGCAAGGCAGTCTAGCTAATTGATGAACTACAGGTAGTGTCTCTCAAAAAATATGATAAAAGCTCTCAGTGTCTGCTTTTGACCTCTACACGTATGCATGCACATACACATGCCAACCCCAACACCCCACCCTCAACATATACAAGAAACGTCTTTCGTTTGCCAGGTGGAAAGGTAGTGTGAAAGTCCAAAGGATATGGCTGTAAATTATGCTAATTATGCCATCTTCCAAGTCCACATGACAACCCTCAAAATGAAGTACTGTAATATTTTCTATCCCAGTACTTAATACCAGCCATTGTATAGTATCTACTTCCCACTTTACTTCTTTATTTCGTGTGTGTGTGTGTGTGTGTGTGTGTGTGTGTGTGTGTGCGCGCGCTGCCCATTCCAGGCTGGCCTTGAACTCAAGATCTTCCTGTCTCAGCCTTCCAAGTGCTGTTTAACAGGCGTGTGCCTCCATGCCTAGTTTCTATTTCCACAAATTATTTTCTTCGAAAATTCCGTTTTCTTCTTTGTGCTCCAGTATTTACACTGATAATTCCAAAAGGAAAAAAAATAATCCTGAGGAATGAAGAAGAACAATTATAACCAAACAATCTTGAAAGTTATCAGTACACCTCCAGCTAGGAGTTGGTTTATTTCAGAGTGATCTTAATCTTGTTCTGACCTTCAGAATGGATGCAATGAATAGGAACCAGTTCATTTATTTTCCCAAGGCATGTGAATGGTTTCATTATGGAGCTTACCTGTATTATCTACACAGTCACAGTGACAAAGAGGACATTTGTTTCTGTGTAAGATTTTGTTAAGAACCTCTATTCTTGCCCCACAGAGGAGAACTATTACCATACAAGATGCTTATCAATGACACTACAGCTTTCCAGCTCACTCCACTGTGTCCCAATTACTGCCTGTTATTGGCTGTGTGTTACCATTTCTATGCCATCATCTCTTGAATTTCAAGAGGCGCTACTCTGAACAGCAGTCTTTAGAATGCTCTTTTTTTTGCCTTTCTATGTGACTAGATGTGCACAGATTGAGTTTCGCGGCTTCCTAGGCTAGTCAAAGTGAGTCTGACACTGACAGATGGCATCAAGCAAGGATGCCCTCAGGAAGGTGATCATGAAGATAAATTGGCCCAATATCAATAAATGTAATTAAGCCTGGTATAAAAATGAACTTGAATTTAAATAACTATGTTCAACAATTTCCTCTGCAAACTTCAGGCACAGATTTGTAGTAATCACAAAGACATTTACAGATTAGCATTCTCTTATTAAGTTCTTTGTAAATTTAAGTAGCAATTCTTTGTCTTAGTTCTATTCATTTTTGTTTGTGTGGAAGAGTGCTTTATGCATATGAGACAGCAATTCTGTTAGCTCACAACAGTACCTGGTGTCCACATGAACTTGGATTCCTGGTATGGTGGTCGAAAGGTCATTTGGATATCTTCCCATCTGGTCTGTTGATAATATACACATGATCTCAGCATTTTCATTGACCATTTTAGGTCATAGCCTCCACACTAGTCAGCCTTCATCCTGGCTGCTGATTGTGCCAAGAAAAAGGTGTGACCAAGTAGTTAGACTTCGTTGCTCAGCAAACTTATTAATCTCTGGGCCAGGTCAGGTACTGGTCTTGCAATCTGCTTTCTAGTGATTACACAAGGTATGCAGTATTGATTTTAGATGACTCTGTCACTTGGTAATTGCTTAGAACCTTGGAAAATGTAGCCTAGATTAAGAAGGCAAGGAGCAAAGGTCTTTGCTCTTAAAAAGCAGAGGTCTTTAATATTTTATAATCTTTGGTGTTTTCTTTTTGTCTTTGTTCTATCAGCAAATGCAGACAACTGAGTTCTTTCCCAAAACTCACATAATGAATCCCAAATGTGATATAGTCCTCAGAGGTTCCAGTAATTTCTCTGTGGTTGTCTCTTTTAATCCTTCAAATGATTTTTAGGAAAGGAAGAAGTGACACAGAAAAACACCAGAGGCCAGTGGGAATTTTGTTTAGTTCCCCCACAAAAGGAGGAGTGAGGGGACAGGAGGAGGGGACTCTAAAGGTTGGGGGTAAACACTAAATTATTAATACTAGGCAATGCACAGGTGTTATCTCCTCTTGATTATTCTGCAAAATCATTATAAGAATGCTTTTTCTTTCTTTCTTTTTTTTACAAAAACAAAGCCTACTAAAGTGTGTCGATTTTCCAAGTATCCAAGTGCATTTCAGGCTGCATTTTGTTTCAATGTAAAAGCCAAGATCTTGCTGAAGCATCATTATGTTTCAAAAGAAAAATAAAAAGTATCCATCCCAGTTTAAAGTTGGCTATCTATTTTTTCTCAGGTAAATTGTCATAATCTACGTGACTCCCACCTACAATGCCTGCCAACCTTCTTAGGTCAGAAGAGTAGTATTCATTCATGAATACCATCTTTGGGTCATCCACTCTGTGGCTTTAAACGATGTGCCTTGATACTTAGTTCAAAAGCCCTCTTGGCAGCTAGGACNTCCTTCTTCCTCCACAAGGCACTACAACTCTCCCTAAGCCTGTTCGGGCCTTCTAGTCAGTGATACACACTTGGTTCCTTGATTTCTATTTGATAATTTCTGGCTTTTCTCCCATCAGCTATTGAAAAAGATTAATGGCAGTATTACCAAATAAATAGAACAAAAACACTTTCTTACTTGCACTTTCCATTATCACAGTGTGTGAGGTAGGCCTATTTCTTTTCTTGTTTTTCCAGATTGGTGCCCATTCACTTAGCTGTTTTGAGTCTAAAACCACTTTTCCTTTTATCAGTTTACATTTGCCCCTCTACNTTAGCCCCTCTGACTGGCTGAATGAATATGTTATTGATAGCTAGAGAGTTTTAAATAACCTTTTAAAGTATGAAGCACTGTGGGAAAATGAAAGACTTTAGAGTGCATGATTTTTCATTTTACCTATGGTCTGATTGTCTCTGCTATGTTTGTCTATTAATCCTATCTGGCCATATGTTCAGATATTCCATTTTCCAAATCTTTGGTTCTTTGTTAAAAATTATTTTTATTTATTTTTATGTGTATTAGTGTTTTGCCTGTATGTATATATGTGTACCACCTGCCCTTGGAGGTCAGAAGGGTGCATCAGATCCTCTGGAACTGGAGTTACNGATGGTTGTCAGCTGCTATGTGGCTGCTGGGAAACCAACCCAGGTCCTCTGCAAGAGCAGCAAGTACTCTTAACCACTGAGCCCTCTCTCCAGCCCCTCTCTTTGGTTCTGACTAGTTAGTTTCCCTTCCTCTTTTCATTGTGCCTATACCTGATTTCCTCACCGTCCTTGGACATATGGAGTATATATGTAAAAGCTATTTTGACATTGCAGTCTGCTAAGTTCATTGTTTCTTGCTCACGGTCTATTAAGTAACTCTTCTGATTACAGGTCATATTTTATTTTATCACATCTACAGTAGTCTTTGTTATGCCAGGCATTTAATAAAGTAAAGTTTGATGCTTTGTGTGCTAAATTTTATGTTGTAATAAAATGTTGGCTCTTGTTCTGGTAGGCAGCTATATTAGCTGTGTATCATTAATTCTGTAAAGTATTGNTCTTAAGCCCTTTTAGGGCAGCTTTAGAGTAGTCTTTACTTTAGGGCTTACTCNNAAAATTTAACATTTTGTTTGAGGAATCTTTACAGAATGCTCTATGTAATCAGCAAGATTTCTTCCNTGTGGCTGGTGAAATTTGAGAAAACTCCAGATTGACTATGTTTGTCTTAAAGTTCCCCTGGAATTTTTTTCTTTGAAGATTACATTTGCTGGGCCTTGTGAGCCTTCCCTGACATATTATTATCCATCAGAGAACCAGGGAGGCATTCAGGAAGCTGTCGGGAACTCTCCTGATAGCTCTCTCTCATTGGGTAGTCTGCCTTGCAAGTTTAGATGTTTCACTTTCCAAACTCCTCATCTCTATAGAGGGAGGTTTCTCCTCCTGGCACCACAGTTGAGAAATTTCCNCAGGCAGAAAACCCCACTGGCTTCCACCTCTCAGGCTTTCTGTCTTGCACTGGCTGTTATCCAATAGCTGAAAATAGATATGTCTTGTATTTTGTCTAGGGCTCCAATTGTTTAGAGTGGGAGTGTAATTTTTGACCCTGTCAGTTCCTCATGCCCAGAATGAGATAGAAGAACCGGCTGACTACTTGAAACCATTATTTAACTTTTCTAANCAGTGTGTGTATGTTTACATTTTCATTTTAAAAAGCAATCATATTTTCATAAGGTCTATCTGCCAATAGCANTATAAGGATTAGAAATAACATTATATGTATTCTGTTAGTAATGCACACAATATTTGGATTTAACATGCTTGCATCTGAGTTTCTCTATTTGTGCATAGGGGTGACAGTAGTAGTTCACAGGGTAGTAGTGTGGATGACATGGATGAAAACTTATAATTCCTTTATACTTACAAGAAGTATTATGTGTTGCTTAAATCATTTTGGTCAGTAAAGATGTATTGCCTACTGTAAAAAGAAGATAATCCTCATTAAACACTGAATGCAGCTGGTGTTCGAAAGCATGCAAACTACTTAACTGTTCACAATGAGATATTTTTTAATCTATTGAGACTCCATCTTAAGTGGTGCCCGAGGCCTCATAGCNCTCATTTCCNCTACCTCATTTCACACTGTCTTCATCTGTCTTTCTCTGTCTGGCCTCCTCTTTTACTCCTGGCCATGTGATGATGTATGCTCAGATCATGATGGACATGTTTGCTTGCATCATTTAGTATGTACATGTCTTTTAACAGTTCTCCTTGAAAAACTTGGATCTTTTAATTTTTCTAGAATGGAGCATCTGTAGAATAAATATTTTCCTTGATATCTGGGCTACTTCCAACATAACTTGGATATGTTAATAGAGTCTGTATTGTTTTACTGTATTCAACTAAAGAATTCTAATGGCTGTAAGGAAAATAAAAGAAGTGACAGAGACCAGAGGCATAAAGCTCTTTAAGGAGTGTTTAATAGGTAGTATGTTGTCAATTTTGGCTATTATTTCCTTATTTTTCTTTAAAATTATATGTGTTGGAAAGCAAATAATCATATCAACATCTTGTCTCCTTTCTTCTAACAGAATATTGCTGACTATAAAAAGTGAAAATCAGGGGCTGGAGAGGTGNCTCAGAGGTTAAGAGCACTGACTGTTCTTCCAGAGGTCCTGAGTTCAATTCNCAGCAACCACATGGTAGCTCACAACTATCTGTAATGAGACCTGGTGCCCTCTTCTGTATACATAATAAATAAATCTTTTTTAAAAAAGCGAAAATCAGGAGCTGGAGAGATGGCTCAGCAGTTAGGAGCACTGACTGCTCTTCCAGAGGACCCAGGTTAAATTCTCACCACCTACATGACAGCTCACAACTCTCTGTAACTCCAGTTCCAGGGGACCCAGCATCCTCATACAGACATACATGCAGGCAAAACACGAATGNACATAGAATAAAAATAAATAAATTATTTTTTAAAAAGGAAAGCAAAGCTTTCTAATCTTGCTCCCATTTNATTTTTTTCCCTCTGTGTAGTGATCAAATTTTTATTTACATAGCCTGTCTTTTTCCAATTCTTTTTGTAAACATAGAAATGTGACTTCTACCCTTAATATTCTTGAAAATTCTGTTCATCAGCATCACTAATAATGTCCCTGTCATTGCCTCTACAATGTTTTCAAGCACATCTGCCCATGTTCCCTCCATTCTTGGTACCTGGCTTTCCTCCTCTGAGTTGGACCCTGTTTCACTTTATGCTCCTCTACTTGGCCATCGAGTAATGCTGCTTCCCGGTGCTCCTCATAGGCTATTTTATTTCTCATTCTATGAGTGGGAATTTCACAGCCAGGAGCTCATGACTTTGGAAAGAAAAGGTGCTCCCCTGGCTTTTTAGAAACCAATTCCTGTGATGGGATGCCTTGATGCAGGGGAGAGGGGCTTGGTCCTGCCTCAACTGAATGTACTAGGCTTTGTTAACTCTCCATGGGAAACATTACCCCTTTGGAGGAGTAATGGGGGATGGGTGAGGGGGGAGGTTTGGGGGGGAAACGGGAGGAGGGATAGGAGAAGGAACTGTGGTTGGTATGTAAAATGAAAAAGAATTTTAAATAAATGTTTTTAAAAAGAAAAGGTGCTCCCAACTATTCTCGAATATTTCAATTTTTAATATGCTGTATTATTTGCTTATTCTTTACNGTTTCCACCCTCTCTCCAGTCTAATCTACTTAAATCCCATTTTAGGGAGCTCCATGTCTGGCTCACTGAAAAGACCTGGAACTGAGCCAAGGATATAATAACTAATCAATGAAAGTTTGTTGCATGAATTAAAATCATGGGGACCGGTACAGGTTGTGTGCTTTCTAGGTTCTGGTCCTTATTTCTTTTGAATGATATTTACTGAAAAAGATTGAAATAAAGTAGACTTCATCTTAATTCTAGCTGTGACTAATTAATAGGGGGATGCTGAAGAATATGTAGAAACTAATTANTCATCGCTCAGTGAGAAGACTGCTATAGTCTATCAATAATGTCATGTCTAGCACAAATAACATAATAGCATTAATTGAGGATGGGCCATGTACACTATACTCAGAATACCAAGCGGGATTATCTTAGATTTCATAATCATTCCATGAGATATCACCATTATCCTTGTGTTAACACTGATGCAACTGAGACACAGGGAAGTTACTAGCTTGCCCAAGACTACATACAAGCAAGTGAAACCAGTGAGATTCAAACCTTACCTATCACATGCTGTTGCTGACACATTTATATATCATGTTATCCTTTTAAGCAAGTGATGACCTTCATCTTCATCGTGTGGTTGCCATTCTTGGCCTAAATTAAAACTACTAAAAGGTGATGGTGATGATAAGCAGTATAGAAAAAAAGCACATTCTTAGCCTATTTGGCCTCAGTGACCGTATCTTAAATAGTAATTATTTAGTTTAAAATGTANGCATACACTGTTTTCAACTTTGAAATGATTACAAAATCTGAACATGCAGCAGAAAGAACCTTCTTTTGAAAACCACTTCAGTGAGAAGCACTAGAGATAATGTTTCAATACTACTGTGTATTTGTTGCCATAAGGACATTCCCCCCATACAGCTACAATGAATCACCAAACTCAGAACTTGGCAGTGGCNTTGAACCATAAGGAACAAGTCTTCATGTTTATCTATCTAGTCCCAGTGAGTCCTGTGCAGCATAATGGTTCATATCTGGTTNTCACANCTTTTTCTCTTTAGTCTGAGACAGTTTCTGGGTCTTTCTTTGTCATGACTTCAAAAGATTTCAAGATGTCTATGATCTATGGTATATGCTCCTGCTGAAGGCATCCTGCTGAAGGTCTATGATCCTGCTGAGGGCATCCTGCTGAAGATCTATGATCCTGCTGAAGGCATCTTGCTGANGGTCTATGATTTTGATGAAGGCATCCCTCTATATATGTCTTCTTGTTCTTCTCAGGCCCTGATGTCTCATGGCTAGTTATNTCTTCANAGGGATACTTACCTCCCTCTTTTTGAGCTCCAACAGTGTGGGCCCCTCTCCACCTCCAGCACAATATTTTAAAGCATGGTGACTGAATTTTTGAGAAAGGGAGAGGGGATCAGAGATTAGATGTTATTAAAATCACTTCCCACTCTGAAATTCTATGATAGATGAATTAATATCATTAAATATTTGCAAGTTCATGCTCAGAAAATGGGCTAGGGATGCATTGACATTATTGGCACAAATGGCCATATTTAAAATAATCACCAATGCCAAGTAAAATTTAGGCACAAATAGCTTTGGGTAGGGGCAATAGATGTGGCACATTTGTGAATATGGTTGGAGGTACAAGATCTGAGCATGGGCAGAGAAGTCAGGATATGTTTAGCCACAGCANCTCCCAAAGGGAGAGCAGATAATCGTGGATGGGTGGCCAGAAAAACAAGTAAATATCTGTCAGTGTTGTTCAGCAAAGTGTTAACTAATGAGGCTCTTAATATGTGTCAAAGAGATTAGTGATTGTTCTGGAACCAATTCATGTGGTCTGTTAATGTATTGATTACATAGTGTCACCCAGTTCCATAGATGCTAAAAACTCATTGTTTTGCTTGCCCATTGAGGAGCAGACACTCAGTTCCAGGTAACTTATGTTATGTCACCATCTTTTAGTTGAATTTAAATGCCTTCTTCACTAATCAGAANTATTTTTGATATATTTTAAACACAGAGTATTAGAATTTTAATAAAAATAGTATACTTTTGGATAAAAGGTAATGATAAATAACTCATGGGANTATAGAAGTGAAATAAATACATACTTATATAATAAATAAGTTAAGGACATCTAAAAATTTATACTAGCTAAAGACAGGCTACCATCATTAATTCTGTATTTTTGTTGAAGATTTTTATCATACTCAGTAATGTTTAACATCATTCTTTTCTGCACCATGACACATCACTACTGTTCCACTCTGGGTGCAGTTTAAGTATGTAGCAAATTCTCCTAACAGAGTCCTTACATTGGGTAAGTCCATTCTCAAGGGCCCTGAACATCAGATATGATACTGTATGCACATACATTTAACTACATCCAAGCATATGTGCACATGTGCCCACACTCACTGGGGATCCCATGCTGCCCATGTGGATCAGGTCCCCATACTTATACGTGGTCTGAGTTCTTTAAACATGCCCGCTCACATTAGTCATTTCCTTTGGTGCTAATCGAGCCCTCCAAAACCACTACCATGCCTGATATCATGAAGAAAACAGTGCTTTGGAGTAAGAGAAATTTGAGCTTCAGAAGAAAAACAAAAGTTTTTGAGTGTACTAAATGGAAACAAATTCTTACACAATCAATTATCTTTTCCAAATCATGCCAAGCAAGTGTGCATTCCTCTGCTGTATCTATGTAACAATTAATGATTCTGGAAGATTGTTTATTAGGTTGGCATTGGAAATAGTTGCATGTGGAGGAATATTTTTATAATATTTAAAATCTGTACTTATTTTTGCCTAGATATAGTATGCTTTAAGTATAATAATATTCCCTTAGGACCTCTTGAAACTGAGAAGCTTTTGTAAGGCAAAGGACACAGTCAATAAGACAAAATGACAGCCTACAGAATGGGAAAAGATCTTCACTAACCCCACATCAGACAGAGGGCTGATCTCCAAAATATATGAAGAACTCAAGAAACTAGAAATCAAAATATCTAACAATCCAATTAGAAAATGGGCCACAGAGCTAAACAGAGAATTCTCAAAGAAAGAATCTCAGATGGCNGAGAGACATTTGAGGAATTGCTCAACATCTTTAGTCATCAGGGAAATGCAAATCAAAACAACTCTGAGATACCATCTTACACCTGTCAGAATGGCTAAGATCAAAACCACTGAGGACAGCTTATGTTGGAGAGGATGTGGAATGAGGGGAACACTCCTCCACTGTTGGTGGGAGTGCAATCTTGTACAGCCACTTTGGAAATCAATATGGCGCTTTCTTAGAAAACTGGGAATCAGTTTTCCTCGAAACCCAGCTATACCACTCTTGGGCATATACCCATATGAATGCTCAATCATATCACAGGGACACATGCTCAACTATGTTCATAGCAGCATTGTTCATAATAGCCAGAACCTGGAAACAACCTAGATGTCCCTCAACTGCAGAATGGATCAAGAAAATGTGGTACATATACATAATGGAGTACTACTCAGCAGAGAAAAACAATGACCATATGAAATTTGCAGGCAAATGGATGGAACTAGAAAATATCATGCTGAGTGAGGTAACCCAGACCCAGAAGGTCAAACATGGTATGTACTCACTCATAAGTGGATACTAGATGTAAAGCAAACGATAACCAGACTGCAACCCACAGCTACAGGGAAGAACCTAGGAGGGACGCATGGATTGCCCAGCAAGGGAGAAATGGATAAGATCTACACGGGCTGACTAGGAGTGAGGGGAAGGAAATGGGGGGCAAGGGATGGAGGATGAGAGTGTAAGAAAGCGGGAGGTTCGAGCTGGAACAGGGACAGAGTGAGAGAGCAAGGAAGGAGATAATATGGTAAATGGGGAAATCATGGGAATAGGGAGAAACAGAGTGCTAGGGAAGTNCCNGAGAGTCCACAGGGATGAACCCACCTTAAATCACTGGAAATAATCGAGAGGGTGCCTGAACTGGCCTACTCCAGTGATCACATTGANNAATACCCTAACTGCCACCATGGAGTCCTCATCCAGCGACTGATGGAGGCAGATGCGGAGATCCATGGCTGGGCACCAGGCAGAGCTCCAGGAGCCCAATGGATGGGAGACAGGAGGCCCTCAATGAGCAAGGGACTACGAGATCATGATGGGAGGGTGTGCAGAGATGGCCAGCCAAACTAGTGGAGACGCATGAACTATGGACCCATAGCTGAGAAGCCCCCATGAGCCCTCATCCAGAGACAGATGGAAGCAGATGCAGAG
>LZPO01044927.1:50717-60824 GCA_001675575.1 Neotoma lepida | reverse complement strand
CAGTAAGTTCATATGATTTGAAAACCTCCATACCCTTTTCTATGGGAGAATGACGGGTCAGGGACTGAGGACAGTAAATGATTTTTCAAGTTCAATGAACTGGAACAACATACAACATATGTAAATGTCTGTTTGATGTGCACGCACATACACACAGTGTTGTTAATATCTATGGATGGAAAGATGACCTTTGTTCTATGACAAAACTGCAAGCTTGTTACTGTTGCCATTGTGAATGCTACTCTTGTGGTGTGAGTTTAATTTATGAAAGTTTAGGGAACGAAGCAGAGATTGTNCTTACTTTTTGGCNTGTGGTAAACTTTGAACTNCAATAGANAGAGAAACTTTGGACAAAGCTTATCCCTGTCCCACTGCAGGAAAAGACAGTTGGGAGACAAGGTTTAAGTTCATTTTTAAGGCATTTAAATTCCTGTCATATCAAATTTCTTAGCATCAAAAATGCCTTCTTTGCAGGACATTGATCTTAAAACCTCAGTATTAGACATTTTGTATAATTTTTAATTGAGTAAAAACGTAGATGAATGACAACTATTTTTCAAACTGCACAAAAATGATCAANTTCAGAGTTCACATGATGCAGTTTCTATCTGAACTAAGAACTTTGGAATGCAGNACAGAGCTGTTTGTATCACCAGGANGTGCCCGTTTTCCATCACATTCATGAGCCTTGGAATGTTCTTGTTTCTGCTACACAGACTTGTAGCTTTGCAAGTGGAAAAAAAGAGATGTCATAAATGGATTTAAATTACTTAAGATTTTTATAAAGGCCATTGATAGGTTGACACTCTACATTAAGGAAATGCAACAACCTGCCTGCAAAGGGAGAAATTAAAGATATGAAATGATAACTTCTCAATAGGAAAGGGAGAATTTAAGTAGGTCAGAAGCTACATCTAGATGACTCTAAACAAAAATTAGCCTTGTCATGTTATAGGTCACCCTCAATCAGATAGTAAAAAATACTCAGGAAGCTAGGAATCTGTCATTTTTATAATAAATACNTTAGTCACTATTTAATTTGCTATNAATTCTGATGGATTCTGCAGTTTAAAAGTCAAAATAACAAAAGTTTTTATTATTTTCTGAGGGATGAGTTTCTGACTGTGTGTCTTTTGTGAATAAGTGAATTTGTAAAAGGAAAATACAGATGTTTACATGCATGACTAAAATCATTTCATTCACTGTAATGAACTCGTGTATATGTATGCATTGGTTGATGAGGGAAGACACAGCCCACTGTGGGAAGCATTATCCCCAAGGCCTGGGATCTTCTATAAGAAAGGAGAAAGCAAGCAAGTAGGCCTGCATGCATTTATTTCTCTCTGCTCTTGAAAGTGAATGTGGCATGACTAGCTGCTTTGAGATCCTACCACTGTGACTTCTCTGCTATGATGAACTATGACCTTGAAGTTCAAGCCACCTTTCTAGCCTAAGGTATTTTCTGATCAGGTTACTTTGTCACAGCAGTGAAAATGAAATGAATACAGATGTCATGGACAACACACCATTAGCACTTACAGTGTCCTGTTAGCTTTAATTATTTATCTCTGTCTAAAGTCTTTCAGATATTGATATTTCTAGTATGCAGAAAATTCCCCATTTCTTTGTAGAGCTTAAAAATATTTGTTGGGTAATTTGAAGGACTAACAAATAAAGCATGCATTCAGATGGGAGTCACCTTGTTTTGCTTTCTATTGAATTACCTAGAGATGTCTGGCTTATACCAAAGAATCACATCCCAAGCTCTGTCCCCTCCCTTATTATCCAGAACCAGGCTAAGCACCCAAAGGTAAAATATAAGGTGACGGCACTGTTCATATGCCTGGAAAGAAAGTCCCACTGGTTTATGAGTGACCAGTCTTTATAACTTTTACATAATTATAGAAGTATACTGTAATGCAATCCTCCTCCCTAGGACCAAATGATTGTAAAGACATGAAACAGCATAACACAAATTTCCTAAATATATAAAATAAAGATAGTTTTATACCTGTCGATGTCTATATTTTCTGAATCCTGGTTTGTTTAATGTTTGACAGGAATCTGGAAAGAGCTACACATTCAAACTACTTTTATCTGATTACTTTGCTGTCTATTTTATGTCCTGATTGTATTGGCCTTTGCTCATCTGCCATTTGGCTACTTTGNAAGCATGGGTGTGTTTCTAATTCCATCTGTACCTAGAGTGTAAATGAGGAGCAATGTCACTTGGTAATGCTGTTAAGAATAGATTTCTGGTACTTGTTTAGTGTGCTTTCTGGCTGTCTTCTTAAGGATGCCAATACTCTGTCTAGCATCATGGATTTTAAAGCCCATAGGCCCTTAAGGCCTGAGGCAGTTTTTACTAGTAATTGGGCTGTTTCAGATAGAGCCAATCTGATTGCCCCAGCAAATCCTTTTAAATGAAGTGCTATAAGTCGAAATCACTCTTCACAGAACACACCTTGTAAATGTGGGTGTTCTTTTTCCTGTTGGTCACAAGCAAAGATTTTAGGAACTTGAAAATCGAGCGTACTCATAAAACCACGTATTTGAAACAGTTGCTGTTCTATTAATACTGATTTTCGTTCTTTGAGGAGGTGAATTTCTAGCTGGATGCCAGCAGGCTAGGGGCAGCTCCTTGGATATTACCTCAGGGTTCTCCTTTTCTCAGTTGACAGTTTGCGATCTTGCTTTGAGCAGGAACAAAGGGGAAATTAAATAGGGAGCCTACAAACATATCTCCAAAGGTTTTTATGTTCAGCAAACAATGCATCTTCTTCAGCAATGCTGCAGTAATCTGATTTGTATTCCAGGTAAAACAAGCTCCATATTTAGAGAAGGATCCTGGAACTCTCTCTGAAAGTTACCACACAAACACACATATACAAGAAAAAAGAAACAAAAACAAAAAGAGAGAGAAAAGAAAAAGAAAAAGAAAAGTCAGCTTACCAGCTTACAAATGGCAGCCTATTTGAGCATTATCACCAGGCCACTGCTGAACTTTCAGACCTATATTCATTCCTATCTGTTGAGTCTGCATATAGAAAATACAAATCATTTCAGCATNGTGATTTTTTTGTTGTTGAGATATAATATGTGACAGGCATTTGTGTATACAAACCATTTTCTTTGAGAAGTCATGAAAATGTGTTTTTATAANCACAGGTTTGACATTTTCAGCAAAATGTGCTGTATGAAAAATTTTGAAAGTCTAAGAATGTTCTTTATTGGTTGGGTGAATATAAATTTCTAAGTAAAGACCATAGCATTTCTGAAAGGAAAGTAACTCTGGTGAATTTTGTCTTTTTATTATTTAACAAATACTTCTCCACACAGTAATCCTGATCCATCACTTATTGTATCTGACATGATGATGAGGAACTGATAAATCATTTTATTCTGTTCTTGTTTGATAGCACATATTTATAAATCTGTATGATAGCACATATTTATAAATCTGTATGGTACCTTAAGAAATTAAATTTTGAAGTGTGTATGAGAGCTGCATTCCATGTTGATGAATGCTTCCATCAAAAGAGTTGCATTATTTAGTTATATTTGGCAGTAGGTTGGTTTGAATTTTCAGTTGTTTTGTTGATATTTATCCATATTTGAATTTTTAAAAATATTTTTATTAGTTCTTTGATAATTTTGTGCATTGTGTTATGATCATATTCACCTGCTCTCCCAACTCCTCCAAGATCAGTCTCCTTTCCCTACTCATTCATCTTTGTGTCCTCTCTTTGTTTTTTCACACATTGAGGTAAATTTGTGCTGCCCATATATTCATGAATGTGTGACTTTTTAGTGAGTCTTNGTTAACTTACAAGGGCTTACACTCTTAAAGAAAACCAACTTCCCCTCTCCTACCAACCAATAATTATCAATAGCTCTTTGGTTAGATATTGGACTTCATTGGCAACTCCCCTNTCTATGTTGAGATTTGGGTTGACTTGAGCTTTACTNGTCTTGTACGTTCTGTTACAACCACTGTCAATTCATATATGCAACTGTCCTGTTGTGTTCAGAAGACACATAATTTGATGGGAGAGAAAGGAGGAAAAACACTTGAACTCTTTGACATAGGAAAGGATTTTCTGACCAGGAAACACAATTGCACAACAAATTTACTGATCCTCTGGCTTTTACTATCTTTCCACCAAAAATATTTTTTCCCATAATCATCTCTTGTGCTCTTACATTATTAAATCAACCTCCAAATTTCTCTGTCCTGGATTTTGCATATATGCCTTTCTTCATAGCTATCTCATTCTTTCTCTTGCATCACCCTCAAGGAATCGACAACTTCTTCAGTTATTTTTATTGCTGGTGTTTGAATTTCTTCTGTGAAGAAAGCTTTTATAATTTTTAAAACTAATATTCTTCATTTACTTACTTTTGAATATTTTGTCCTTTTATGAATTCATAGATCTTTATATATTTTGGCAATAATCTTATATGTTATGAAATATTTTCTCTTAAATGTTTATATACATTGCAACTGTCATAAAAACGGTATTTTAGGATAATTTATGTGTTGAAGTAAAGTATTTCTGTTTTAGAAGTTACTTTTTCTTTGGTCATTATATAATTTTTAATAGTGTGGCCCAATTCTTACATATTTTATATACCTAAAAATATTCTCTACTAATTTCATAAAGATCCCACCCACCCCCNTTTTTTAAGCAAAACCAGTAATCTTTCAGGTAAAATGAGCATAACAGAAGACCAGGATCAGATATCTCTTGTCTTAGTTGGTGAAGAGACACTATGACCAAGATAATTCTTAAAAGGGAAAACATTTATTNAGGGCTGGCTTATAGTTTCAGAGGTTTAGTCCATTATCATCATNGCAGGTGGCATGCAGGCAGACATGCTGCTGGAGAAGGACCTAAGAGGTCTACATCTTGATCTGCAGGCAGCAGAAGGAGTCTGTGTGTCACACTGAGAGAATATATGAGACCTCAATGCCCACTTCCATAGTGATATGCTTTCTCCAAAAAGACCACAGTTCCTCCAAAAAGGCCAGACCTTCTAAAGTACCACTCTATACAGGCCAATTATTCAAACACCTGAGACCATGGAGACCATATCTATTCATAACATACAGATCTCCATATGAATATGTTTATGACTTTATTCATAAAAGTATCATCTGTAGTAGTTATACTTTTAAATATATTAAAGTGATTATATCATTTACCATTATATTAATTCTAAATATCTTGAATTCACTCATGATCTATAACAATAATCTGCAAAGAGTAAAAATGATATTTATTAGAAATCATAGAGTTGTATTTGAAGATAAGTAATACAACAATCACTTCAGATAATTAGCCTCAATAATCTTATTATCAAAGCTAAGTAGTTTCCAAGTATTTTTAAAGTGAGCATCACTTAAGTTCTAGTGTTGATTGATTCAAAGAATACCTTCTAGAGTTCAGACAACAAAATCACTTAAGAATTTAAGTGGATTTTTGCCCTTAACACATATATTGCTCTAACAATTATAGTTATGTGTATACAATGAATGAAGTCACTTGAAATTCCTAATAAATAAGTTTTACCCCAATTGGTTTTGAGGAGGTCACAATTAATTTTCAAGTGTCCAAGACTTATTGAACTATTCAAGGTACAAATTTAGTAATTTTTGAGTTTGTGCAAATGATCCAAAGCACTTTATAAGATGCATGATTTTTCTTTGTCTTTTTTTCTTTTTTTTCTTTGGTCAGGAGATGGCTGAAAGTTTTATTTGATGTAAGAAGATTAAATATGAATCAAATATGACTTTAGTGCATGCAGAGAAGCTTCATCATAACTACTTTCATCTTGTCAGTTTTTTCATAGCGTCCTCATTTTATTATTTAATTCTGTCATAACTAAAATTGAACAGCTTATGAGTTATGTAATTAATTACTTGGAACTTTCAATTCTAATTCTTAACATAATTGAGTGGATCACTCTGACATGAGGCAGCAGTCATTTACATGAAGCCATTGGTATCCAGGAGGGTTAGAGTANAGACTACTTATTTCTAAGCTCTCAGGCTAAGTCCTTAATATTAGTTATCCTGGCAAATCACATCTGCTTTCCTGCTTATGTTATAGTCATTTTTTGCTATTTAAAATAAAATATGAGTTCAAATCTGGAATGACCTAGTTACATGAACTCTTAAGGTGAAAAAAACAAGTTAAAGTTGACTTTAAAAGACTTGAAATATCTTCTCTTTTCTGGATTAAATAATAGGACACAGTTGACTACATTTCCCCTGATGTGCTAAGTTGAGGTCATTACAGTCACATTCAAAAGCAAAAGAAAACAAACAAAAAAACATGACAGACAACATTCACTTTCCTACTACACATATAAGTTCTTAGTGACAGATTACTTCAGGTCCTAATAATTTATATTTCCTGGGAGTCATTCTTCATTTATATATTCACATAGATTATTTATAAAATATTTTCTTACATATCTGTATTAAATGAGATATGCAAGTCTTTCATGGAAAAGAACGCAGGGCAATAAATACAGGCTGGGAAGGAAAGAACACATCAGAAACATTTGTTAGGATTTTACCAAGGGAAGAAAAAATTTTTTTTTGCAAAGATAGAGGCCAGGTAAAAAGTAGACCCACTGCATTACTTTTCTCAGCAGCAGAGTAATTATGNAATCATCAACCCTGAAGAGTTAGTGGCCATTATGTTGTTAGCTGCTTAGCTGCAACTTACTTGATATGAAAGATCTACCTTAGCCCACATGAATACATATGATTNGTTTATTAATGCAGTCAATTGCATAGGTACCTGTGTATGCATATAAACTAAATTATGTCGATTAAATGAGTCAAACATTTAAAACTTTCTAATTTATGTATGTGACCTTAAAAAGGAAAGAAATCTGTCGTTATTGATGAAAAGTATTTTTCAGACCTGCCCTCTCTATAGCCAGATTTAGTGGCACACATATATAACCCAGTATCTGAATTAGGATGACAGTCTGGGTTACATAGTGAGTTCAAGGCCAGTTTGAACTACAGAGTAAGACCTTGCCTGAAAGGAAGAAGAGGAAGAGCAGTAGATTAAGAGAAAGACTTGTCTACCATGCTATTTTTTTTATTTTTTTTTTACATTTTGTTTAGTCTATGCATTCTTGGTGCAACAGCTCTCCTAATAAAGCATTAGTAATATTTAAAACTGATTAGGGATTTTGTATGACTTAATAACAGAAAATTTTATCAATATAGTAGATTTAATACGTATAAGTTTTGTTTAAAAATCATACTGAAGTCAAGAAAACACAAATCTTAAGTGCCTGAGTAATGTTTCAATTAAAGAAAATGAAGACCAGATTAAATGTAACCATATATAACTAGCATTTGATCAGTGTTATATAAGCAAAATAAAAGAAATAAGGATTTTGTTTGGAAATAAGGCCTGAGAGAACAAAGGGTTTCACTAAAAGAAGCTAGTTTGTAGAAGACTTTGTGTATTTGCACAAACTCAGAAAATAAACTATAAGAAGATGTTTTTACATTTCACACAGATTCGCCTTCTAGAATTATAATGGATGCAGTTACAATTAGATCAGCTTCCTGTTTGGAAACATTAAACTAGAGATGTTTACNTTCTAGGGAGATCTAATAAGTGAGTGAGAGGTTGAGTATGAATTCTTATCACAATTTCTGTTTCTAAAATCCTGTTATCATAGAAACATACATCAATGGTTATAAACATGCTTACTCTGATAACCACAGTATTAAAATGGAAAGGCAATAGATTTCCACTCAACATAATAAATTTTAATAAACTTTTCAACCAAGGAAATGGAGAAGCCCTGACTGTACTTCTGTGTTTGCTAGAAACAGCCTGAGTGTCCAATTGTCTTCTGGGGATAATAACTAATAACACCCACCTTCATTAATGACAGAGTATAGATTTGAGCAGTCAGTTACATGATGATTGTCCTTACATTTCAGTATCCTGTCCACTGAAGTGAGTACTCTTAGTAAGGAACCAATGGGCTGATAAACGTGGCAGCCATTCTATGTGGAGGAGATGTTGTCTTTCATTCTAGTAGAGCTTTGTTCCACCTAATTCTAAGGAAAAAGTTTAAGTACTTTAGGCTTCTAGGTAATTGCTGTGCATGTAACTCTGCTGAATTAATGACTTTCTTGATACCTCCTTAAAATACCCTTTATTAAAATGCTGCCTAAAAGAGTTTATAAATAATTTTTATCTTTTTGAAGCTAAAATTATATCACTGTCCTTTAGGAAATATACTTGCACGCATCTCTTTATTAATTTATATAGTTAAATTCTAAATTCCCAACTTTAAGAAAATAAAAACCAAGTTGTCAATAGTATAGTAATGATCTAAGTTTAAGATTTGTGACACCTTAAAATATCTTCAAACATCTCCATAAAAATTTCATTTCAAACACTTTTGAAACTTAGTGAATGTTACAAANCAATTTAATCCATAGCAAACATTTGGAAAGAAAGGGAATTGATGAACTAGCAACTTTACCCATTTAACAACAAAATGCGGATNAATAAAGATGATTGGAAATCATTAAGAAATGGCCTGCAAAGAAAAAATAACCTGAAAAAATAGGCCAGGATTAGTGGGTTCAGCTACTCAGTGAGTCACCTCATCTTTCCATGTGATCCTTCAATCTCTTTCCTTTATATCTGCCTATGCCTCTCTGTGTCTCCTGTCTCTTATACACATCTAGATGTGTATAAGAGACAGGTGTGTGAGTGTGTATGTTTATAAGTCACATCTGTCTTCTATCACTATTTATTGATAATATTATAAGCCCATGAAATAAATTAAAATTAATCANATATTTATCATACTGATAAAGGTCATAACGACNACTAAATGTAGCCATCTCTTCTCACCACAGATTCAGATTTTAAGTTCCAGTGTGGTAGACTGAAAAGTGACAACTCAGTTGAAATAACACATCCCATTTTAATTATTTATATTTGAGATTAAATGTGAAAACTCTGGTGAATTACAGAAAATAGAAGAACCTACGTTAAGAGGACATAAAATATTTAAACAGGTTTTGGTAATGGAGGCTCTTGTTTCACTTTGAAAGCATGGGAAAAATGAATACTGATGCATAATTCATAAAAATGGCTATTTAAATCACTGTATAACACAATATTGAATGTGGCTGAATTGGCTACCATTTTTATCTGTGATAAATTCTTAATAATATGATTCTATTTTAAATGAAATTTTGTCTTGATAATTTCTTCTAGAAATATTAATTAAATTACTAATCATTTCCATATTAAACATAATATTGGAGTACAGATATAATTTTCATTTAATAACATGCTTTGATTCATTTTAGTTAAGTAGGGTTACTTTTTGGTCTTTTTATATAAAATAATTTAAATTTGGTGTATAAAATAATGAAAATGTATTTCATTTTTCTTGTGTGGTAGTTTTGTACCTACATATAATATGTTTTGATTATGTCCACTCTTAATTCCCACCACTATCCTCAACCATAATTCTGTATTCCATATATATTCTCCCTCTTCTCTCTCTCTCCTTTTCTCCCCCTCTCTCTTCTATTAAGCTCAGTGAGTTCACTTAGTGCTGCCAATATTTACATGCTGCAGGACCATNTAAGGACCATCTGCTGGAGAATGGGTAACCTCTCACAGGCTGAATTTTTAAAGAAAACTCNCTCTCCCTCTCCAGCAGTCCCCAATTGGCAATACCTTTTCAGCTAAGGGTGCAACTTCAAGACCATCTTCCCCACCATGCTGGGATGTTGTCTAACTTGCTCTTATGCAGGTTTTATGCATAGGGTCACAATTGCCAAGAGTTCATATGTGCAACTGCTCTCTTGTAGTAAGAGAACACTTTTCTTATAGTCATCTACTAAGTCTGGCTCTTACATTCTTGATGCCCACTCTTCCACTATGATTCCTAAGCTTTGAGAGGATTGACTGTGATGTAGTNATCCTNTTTATATCTCAGCACTCCATGGTCTCTTCTTACCTTGACAAGCTGTGGCTCTTTGTGTTAATCTCCATCTACAGCAAAAAGAAACATCTCTGGTGAGCGTTAAGA
>LZPO01044926.1:29864-56137 GCA_001675575.1 Neotoma lepida | reverse complement strand
AAGGGAATATGGATACAATAAGATAAAAAGGTATATTATTAAATCTACTTTTAAAGAGGAATTGTTTTAAATATTTTATACATTGGGTTGGATTTTTGGATATTGTATACAATTTTGGATTAGACTCACCAAAATAGGATAAATAATGAAATTTTTTGTCTGAATTTGTCAAATGGTAATGGACTAGACATTGTTACTATAATTCTTGACTATATATTGTATATACTTAATTTTACTTATTATATATAGTTTTTCTTGTATTAGTTTTAACTTTTTATTATTTTAGACAAAAAAAGGGAAATGTGGTGATGATATATTATATCCCCCAATATATACTGTACCCTAATAAACTTAAGGCACTGGAGGATGGAGGCAGTGCTTCAGACCACCCTCAAGCCAATTCTTCATCAGCCTGGTGTGGAAGGCTTACCTCTTAACCTCTTAACATACCACATTAAACAGTAGTCCAAAAGAAAGCCAACCAATGGACTGTGTCACAACCTCCCTGCACACTGGACCATCAAGCTAGGGGCTCAACCCACACCTAACCTCCATATCCTTTAGGGCAGTGGTTCTCAACCTGTGGGTCTCGAACCCTTTGGCAAATCTCTATCTCCAAAAATATTTACATTATGATTCAGAACAGTAGCAAAATTACAGTTATTAAGTAGCAATGAAAATAACTTTATGGTTGGAGTCACCACAACATGAAGAACTGAATTAAAGGGTCACACTTGTCTAGAGGGATGGGTANTGGCACTTGTCCCAGGGTGCCTTGCTCCCAGATATACCATCTACTCTAAGGGCNGGAGCTTCCTTAGGATCCAGGGGTGCTTGGAGTCTGGAAACCACATCTCTTTGTTTTAGAAGACAATGAACAGAGAGAATACAAGGCTTAACTCACTTTACATAACTGGACTTTAAAAGTCACCTACCCCACCAAACCAAAAAGAACGATTCAATCTATAAAACTTGGTCTGGGACAAACCCAAGAAATGGTACAAAGAAATACACCCATAGCAGCTTGCGTCTCCTTATACCAATGACAGACAATCAAGAGTGTCGCTTGTGGGACTCTGCTTGAGAAGCACAAGCTGCCATTTCCCTACCATTCACAGTGAGCCTGGCCTTCTGTGAGTATGTGGAGCCAAAGTGGTTGGTGATGACACACTGGTAGCGGCCCTCATGTCCAAATGTGACATGACGGAGGTGCAGGATAGTGGTGTACTCCATCACTTCTCCATCCTGTGCACGGACATGTGCAAAGTTCTCCATGTCTGCGTTGGCCAGGACCTCATTGTCCTTCTTCCAGGCAAAGGTCATTGGGGAACTGCTGCTACTCGCTGCTGAGCATGTGAAACGGATGTCCTTGCCTACCACGGCCATGGTCGTCTCAGGCTGGGTGATGATCTGTGGCTTTGGGAAGTCATCTGGGGAGAGAACCAACTGTAAGGCACCCTGCTCTCTGTACACCAGCTGCCAGTCAAGCTAAGAAGGAACTGGGTCAGTTCTGGTGACCNTGCCAGCACAGTTCCACCAGATATGGCCTCACTGCCTCCTTGGCTAGAAATAAACCCATGACTACTCAACTCAGCAAACCAGCCTAGTGTTCCTTTCGGCAACTATGCCAACTTGGCCCGCTTTAAACAAAATCTCCAGGCACCATCAGTCATACTTGCAGACCTAGTTCCCAAAGGACTGGGGTTCAATGCACTTTGGGAGTGTCAGGACTCAAACACACACTACTGCTCACACAGGTAAAACACCACAAAAATGGCAAAAACAATTTTTTTTTCAGATTTGTGTAAAACCATGTGTTTAATAACAACCCATGGATTTTTTGATTCAAGAAAAAGGCCACACCTCAGTAAGGACAGTGAGCAGTGCAGTGTTTTCATATATCCAAGTCTCATTCCATGTCCCCAGGTCTGTGACAAACTTGAAACCCAGAAGCTAGCAACCAGTAAGGGCCAGCTTTCTCAACAGCTCCACAAGAACCATCACTGTCTGGAGCAGCTGGGAACTCTGTGACCTTGCAGGAGCTTCCAGGGCAGAGGAAGCCCTATTGCTGAACTGGTCAAGCACCACTATTTAACCCCACAGCTGTTTAGGTGACCACCCCAGCCCTANCACATGGGCAGCTGGTGAAGCAACTCTAAAGGGAATCAGGTGAAGAAGACACCAGTAATGGACAATGAAAACCTCCAATAGAGTCCTGAGAATTTGGAAGGCCGAGTGGGTCTATGAAGCTATGCAAACACCCAGGGAAGGCTTGAAGGATTTCTAATTTCTTTCCTGTGACTGGGCTGGGGACCTGCATAAACAAAATGATGGCAAAACCCAACACCTACAGGGATCCTGGGGAGGGGACAGGAGACTCAGGAAGGATATTTGTGTCCAGTTGTTAGCTAATCACTAAAATAACTAACCAAGCNGAAACCCAAGAGGCTGTGCAGAGCACGCTTTATGACCTGGGCCTAGGAGACAGCCCTACACAAACGGGTAATAAACGGCAGCACCCAGCCCAGTAGGACAGCGTGCTGAGAATCTGATCCTCACACTGCTCATTCTGTGTGATTTTTGTTGCCCACTTTTCAATAACAAAGGTAGGAAATATACAGATAAGAAAATGGCAGTCAGGAGAAACTGTCTGAGGAATCCTAGATTCTGAACTTTTTGTATCTTACTATAAAAATAGTCAAAGAACTAAGGGAGCCATATGTAATAATTAAAGACCATGAATACCCTAACAAAGAGACACATTATAAAAAAGAACCAAATATAGTTTTAAAGTAGAGTAAGTGAAATTTTAAAAAATCACTTAGAGGGGCTTGATAGCAGAACTGAGTTGGTGGAAGAACATGAACTTGAGACAGATCAATGGAGATTATCTACTCCAAGAAACAAACAAATAGAAAAAAGAAAAGAAAACTGAATAGATGGCAGAGGCCTATGCCACAACATCAAGAGGCACAGCAACGTGAAGACTAACTGGACACCACCATACAAAGAAGAGAAAGGTTTCAGAGAAACGGGCCCAAGTAGCCTCAGGCTGGTGGGCAAGATGCATCCCAGGGTCAGTGAACTACAAGTGGAGTATACTGGAAAGCTGCATCCACATCCACCATGATAAAGATGCACTATGGTCAACCTGCTAAATGCCAGAACAGCCCAGGTCAACTCATTATATTAGAAAGAGCCTCCAAAACACAAGCAGCAGACTTATCATCAGAAACCAGGGAGGCTGAAGACAGTAGGAAGACATATCCAAAGTCCTTGTGTAGAAATTATCAACTAAAATCCCCACAGCAATCAAAAATATCTCCAAAATTGAAGGAATAATTTAAACATTTCCAGATTTTAAAAAAAGAAAAGGGCAGTCTGCAGTAGAGAATTTCTTGCTTCCAGACCTACGCTGCATGTATCCTGGGCATGTCTTTCAGACTAGATCCAAACACCAAAAAACAAAACAAATGCAAATGCAAAGGAAATTACACAGGTATAAAATCAACACAGGCCCAGTCAGCCCAGCCCAACTGGTAAACCAAGTCCTAGTTTCCAGTGAGAGATCCCTCTAGAAAACACAAGATGGAGAGGTTCTGAGGATGACATCCGAGGCTGACCTCGGGCCTCCACACAGATGCATACATACAACAGAAAAGTCTACAAACAAAACAAAAACCAACCAGAACATATTGTATCAGCACCGATGTGGGATATAAAATCTTTATACAAACTTCAGTTGCATTTCTATATACAGCATTCCAGTTTCTATCACATTCAACTGCATCTCTATTTCTATGTCAGAGTAACATTTTTTACACNACAAGACTGAAAGAATAACAGAAAAAAATATGTAAATAAATGGAAAGCTGAGAAGTGGGAACACCGTGTTTATGCGTCAGGAAGACAATGCAGTTAGGATGACCATGCTCCCAGGTTAACCTACAGTCAGTAAAATGCGAAAATCCTAGTTTCCTTTATTAAAGAAATTTACAAATTAATATCTTTAGAGAAATGGCAAGGGACCCATAAGAGTCAAAATAATGTTGACAAAGAACAAAATATGTAGTCACTGAAGTTCTATAATTCTTAGCAGAAAGCAGAGTAGTAAGGTATCATGACCTTTGTGACTCATTAGTTCTTAAAAATGACACTGAGCACAAACAACAGAGTGTGGAGAACTTAAGACTAGGAAACTGTAAGACTTTTTTACTCTTTGGCTGTCAAAGAAATTGATTGAAACAAACAAACAAACAAAACCCTCACAGAGCAGGAGAACATATCGGCAAACCATATACATGATTAGAGTCTGGGACATAAAAAAGCATTTACAGCTTAAGAACAGAAAGACACAACATGGACAAATTATTTTAATGGCTAGCTTTCCAAAGAAGACACACATTCACCCAGTAAGCACATGACAGTTCGCTCCTACTGTAACTAAGTCATAGTGAAAACAAATGTTGCTACGGAATTAGAATCCCCATACACCACTGTCCGTGGGTATGTGAAATCATGAGGCCCCTTTGGGAAAACAGATTCAGCAATTCTATTCTAGGTATACCCAAGCAAACATACATAAAAACCTGACTGTGTACAGCACATTATTCAAAAGATCCAAAGAGTCCTCACAACCTAATGCCCAACGTCTGCTGGATGACTCCATAAATTATACATCCACACAACAGGAGGCTATAATGCCACTAAGAGAGTACATATTAAGGAATTCTACACTGGGGCGTAGCTCAGTGCTAGAATGCTTGCCTAGCATGCCTCAGGTCCTGAAGTCAAACCCCAGCACCATCAAAACAGAAGAACTGAGAACTCAGTTACAACTTGCCAAAAGGAGCAAGCTCAATTTTTGTATAGTCCTATTTATGTCAGCTGTCCATAACAGACTGATCTGATGTACAGCTGGACTGGTGTCTTCAAAGGGTCTGGGAAGAGACTTGGGACAGGGGCAGCTTAACTGCATGGGGGTGGGGTTCTTTTAGAGGCAATAAAAATGTAAAATGAGTAGGACTCCTGGCATTAATTTTGACTAGTCTAAAGCCATTTTAAGAAGGTAAATTTTTACAGTATGTGAATTGTATTTTCTCTTAAAAGGTTTTATTCACCTATAATCCACCCATGTAAAATATACAATTCAGTGGTTTTTTTTTTTAGTATCTTCACAAATAGTTGTAATCACCACTATAATCAATCAATCAACATTTTTATCACCACAAACAGAGAAGACTCTGACCTTTTTAGCTGTTCCCCTTCTATCTCCACTGCTCCCAAGCCCAAAGAAACTGGTAACATATTCTTCCTACCTCTACATTTCCCTTACTCTAGGCATTCCATGTGACTTCGTTCACTTGGCTGATCATTGTCAAAATCCATTCATGCTATGAGATGGACTAACTGACCTGATGGACATCTACCCTGCCTGTTGTTTATACATGGGTGTCTGGGTAGCTCCAGCTTGTGCTATTATAAGGAAGACTTTGTGAGCACTTGGTCAGAGCTGCTCCTGTCCCCTTAGATGTACCACAGGGTGGGCCCGGTAGCGCAGAGTGTACTGTTTACACANTAACGCTCCCTGTGCAGCACCGAAGGGCTGGACCTTTCCATCCTCATCTGTACTGGCACTCAGCTAACTTCATGTTAACTTCCTTGAATGGGTAAGGTGTCTGTTTCTGTTTCTTAGAAACAACACACAAGTGGGAGACACCTAGAAAAGTTTGAACCTCTGATTTCCTATCAAGGATTCTAATGATTCTCAAATTCTCATGGGTGGTTACGAGGGGACTGCTGCAATGCCACGTATGGCNAGGCTACCAGCTAGGGATCAGGTATAGCCTGTCCAAAGTCCCATGGGTTCATGCAAATGGAAGACTGTAAGATGAATCTTAACAGGTCTTATTAATAAAAAACTCAGGAGCCAGGTATTGGGGTGAATGCTGGAAGGTCAGAGAGACAGAACAAGCCACAGCCAACTTCGCCTCACCAACTCCTCAGCTGATCTTGTTTCCTCAGATTGCAGGCTTCTGNGTCCTCACCCAAATGGATCTCAGCTGAACTGCTGCTAAAANNCNNAAANNNTNAANNGNCNCTAGTTCCTGGTCCTCATGCCTTATATACCTTTCTGCTTCCGGCCATCACTTCCTGGGAATAAAGGTGTGTACCATCATGCCTGGCTCTGTTTCCAGTGTGGCTTTGAATTCAGAGATCCAAATGGATCTCTGCCTCCAGAATGCTAGGGTTAAAGCATGTGTGCCACCATTTTCTGGCCTCTATGTCTATCTAGTGGCTGTTCTGTTCTCTGAACCCAGGAAAGCTTTATTAGGGTGCACAATATATCAACCATAGAACTGCCCTCCAGCAGGACAGACAGAGGAAGCTACAGACTACTTAACTTCAGGAAGCCCCAACAAGTTAATGGTGGTGGACTCGATTAGCACTGGCCTCATAAGTGGGGCCTGCTTTTCCATGACTAGGGTGCCCTCTGCACAACCCTGGATTCTACCCAGGGAGTCAAAGCCCCGAGAAGTCAGCAAACCTGCTTTGGGAGCTAATGTGGTGGGAGGCAGAGGATGAGTAGATAACAGGACACTTGTCTTGCCTCCAGCAGGCATAATTAAAAAGAAAAGAGGTGGCCCTGGGACACCCATGCTGCCAGATAGGGTCATAACTAGCACTGTCCAGGAAGAGATCCTGAAGCTGAGGGAGGCCAGAGGGAACCACTGACAAGAAGGTTGTACACCTCACTCCTGCTCAGATCTCAAAAGACTTCGAATTCTGTTGGCTAGCCTATGTGTGTGTTTCAGCTGTTCTGCATTTTCTGTGCTCTTTGTAGTTAAACTTGGATCCTGACCACCCCTGGTCAAAAAGATGGTGACAGCTATGTTCCAGCAATCTGAAGGAAGAAAGACTCTCACCAGTGCACATTTCAGTGGTTTGGACAAACAGCAAGAGTGCAAGTCAACATTGAGGAATTATTTTTACTACAGTGGCTGTTCTCCTGAGACCTGTTCTTCCTGTGTTTAACCTCTCATTCTTAAGGCTGGAAAGAAATCCACATTGAAACCCCATCCTCATGCACTGTGTAAATTCACAGCCAAACCCNGCACCAGGACCCTTCTCAAAAGACTACAACTGTCTCCCTGTAACCAATGATTTAGATTTGTGGCTGAACTTACTCCCTTCTAATTAAATACATGTACTCCAAGAACCACATAATGAGGCACCGTACAGTTAAATACATGTGGTTTCTGTGGGAAATAAATTGCACCCAGCAGCTAATCTGTAACCATGGTTAACTAGTGTCATAGAAATGAGTCTCACAATGAGAAGTTCCTTCTGGCCTCTCTGCCCTTTTTCTATCAAACAAACAAACAAAAAACCCCAACAAACAAAAAAAAATCAAATCTCAAAGATAATCTTACCACACACAAAACTGTCAGGCAGCACTGAGAAAATGCTCTGACCCTTCAGTGACTCTGGATGGGCACAGGTGGCTGTCACAAAGGCCTGTAGATTCCTGCCCACTAGCCATGGGGGCAGCCACTTGAGCTGGCAGTCACACAGGAAGCTCTCACTGCTGATGTGGCTGAAAGAGAAACAAGAGGTGGACACTTAACATGTGTCCACTAAGGGAGGGAACTCCCTTACACAAAGAGCAAAACATTGCAACCAATCAGCTTAGAGTCAGGACATCAAGCTACAAAGGGAATGCTTTTCCTCATGGCTTTCTCCAGTGGCCAGGGCCAGCTCATGCAACCCCTTTCAGATTCAAATGGAGTATAGCTTCTGATGGAGTCAGAAGAGCAGAACCCAAGATGCTGTGTGTATAACAAGCCCCCAAGAGATACTGAGAATGTTTGTCCAAAGACCACACTTGGAACAGCAGCATCTTTTGAGATCATGGNTGCGTCCCATATGGGAAGCGCACTGTCCACCACTGGCTCTCCACATTTCTGATAAGCTGTATGGAACTTGATAGTCACGCCCCTGCTACGTAAACCCGTGCACTACATGGTCGCATTAATCGTGTGCGCAGAGCGACCATGTAATCTGCGCATGTGTGGAATAGCCACGTGGACCAAAGTGCACATGCANGGGCCAGTCCTTAAAAGGCGGATCCCAAATACCCTACCGTCTCTTTTATGTGCTTTCTACAGGCCTGAGCACGTCTTCTCTGCCTCTCTCCCTTCTTGATAAACCTCTTGTTGCAAGTTTGCCGTGTTCGTGACTTTTCCTCTAGGGTAAGAGTGCCGCAAAAAACTAACAGAACTTCCAAACTGAAGCAGACTTTAAATTCTGCAACAAATCCTAAGAAATCTTTTCCTACGTGGCTGTTATCTTCTTATGTGGCAAAACTGTAAATGTTTTTAACTTCCAAACCCAAGCCTCACAAGCACACCTTCCTCTTGCCTGTGTTTACCATCACACCAGCATTACTGTGGAGGGCAGTGCTTTCCAGTTAACTGCTGTAGGCCAGCAGGCATGAGAATGCTCAACTTTGGTTTTGTGAGGCTTCAACCAAAACAACATTTTCATTTTTCAGCAACTGAGGTTATACTTCCAAACAGAAATCAGAATGGCCATCTGAGCAGACATCCTTCTCCAAGAGTCACTCAGATAAGTCACCCAGAGTCTAGCTGCCTGGATCCTGAAAGACCTGGAGTCTTGAGTTTAAGAGTGACATTAGCCCACAGCCAAAGACAAGAAGAAAGTAAATTTGTAGGCTTCCCATCATGAACTGCCTGTGGTACACTGTGACAGAGGGGCAATTCCTAACACATCCTATTCCCATACCAACGAATGAACTGGCTTTCTGTTCTCTGTCTCTCTCCTGATGTCTAATGAACAGTGATGGTGTGGAGCTAGTCAATGGCACAGAGGGATGAACACAGCCCATGCTGACCACACAGAGTAAAGCCTCCTTCTTCCTCCTGTTTTCAGATCCCCACCTTCAGCCTCTCCAAATCACTCTAGGAAATAGTTTTCCAAATTTAATCTTAAAGCATTAAAATAGGGATTCTTGTCCCTCTCAGACAACAGTATCAGTATGAGGTTTTACATTTTCATTTGATGGGCAGGCAGTATTCTGAGAGATATCTGAGGGCCGTTCTGTTATGGGGCTACTGTGATGGCAGAAGGCCATCAACACTACCCATGAGAGAATGACTAATATATACACCACACAAGGAGGTAAGTGTCACAGGAATGAGCCTTGTGTAGTGGTGGGCTGGCTGTGTCAGGCCAGGTGAAGGACCAGAAGGAACTTCCCACTGTCAAAACCACTCCTCATTAAAAAGATACTTTGGTGTGGTAGAGCACAACAGACAGGAAAAGGCCTAGAGAACAAGGCCAGGACATTGCTGGGAGACAGGATAGGGATGTATTTAAACTTATTTAAATTTTAGTCATAAGAACAAATTGGGGGAAATAAATCTCACTTCAACCTTTGATCAGATGTATGTAGAAAGAATCAGGCTTTGTACCACATTCAGTATATCTACTGGGTTCAGTGCTAAGGTCTTTAGTGAAGCCCACCCCAGAGAAGAGCCCAGGCTAGACCCAGCAAAACATGGGCACCAGAAATGGGAAGGTCTTCCTAAATGATGAGTTAGAGGTTCAGAGAACACAGCGAATGACTGGAGCCAGACACCAACCACGGTATCCCATAGTTAGAGGCAAAGGCCAGGCTAGTTGGATGGTAGGACCATGAGCTGCCCCAGGCCCTAGAGAGTCTAGTCTTTTCTTCACTCAGGCAAAACTCCTCTGCCACCACTAATAGGCAGCATTTTCCATGGTTCCAACCAGCCCAGTTCTTCACTGCTTATATTGTGCATTTTCATGATTCCAACTCAAAGTGTGTTTCTAATCATGGCTTGTGGAAATTTACCCAAAGGCTGACTAAGGGCACAGAATAACCTGCTGTGATCTGATGGAGATCTGATGGAAAATGACCAAGCAAAGTGAACCTCCTTCTCCAATCAGAGGACTGGGCCCAGGGTCAGCCATGGCTTGAGAACATACAACAGTCAAAGGGAAACAAGGCAAGAGAGCAAGGCTGAGCCTGCAGAATTAGGCCATAGACACCTTGCTCACAGTCCAACAAACTCCTTCAGGAAANCCCACTCAAATACAAAGTCAAACCTGAAAGATCAAAACTGGTATACTTAAAAAGGTGATGATCCATTTTAGAGAAGAGATTCTATCTTACATATCAGAACAGCATTTAGTAGACTGGCCTGCAGGCCCACTGTCTGATTCTATTGGTATGGATCTAGCGGCACACAGCTGCACCCATTTGTCTGTGTATTATTACTGTGTCTGCTGTAATAACACATCTGAGTAGTCCTATGACCCNAAAAGTCCCACATGTTTACTATGTCAACATTTCAGAAAAAAAATTGCCACCCCATCCCAAGTTAAGCCCCATGAGGCATTTTTCTTCTTAAGATAACTTCCATCTAATCTATAAATGATCAGAGCTATCATATAAAGTGAGCACAATACAATTACAAGTCTTGCTTAGTCTCAAAGTCTCCACTCATGTCAATCAGGCCATGGATTCCCGGGTACTCACAGCTCTTTAAGATTCTTCATCTTTGCAAAGGCATCAAACTGGACAGACCTGATTGCATTCTCTCCAAGGTTCCTGAAATAGAACACAGTAATTGGTGCACAGGAACTGTCAACACTCAGGGATTTTGCAGGCCAACCCTGGTTCACAGATGACCCACAGGAGCTACCCATACCTATGTGCTGGACCCATTGGGAATGGCTCTCAGTTCTCTTGTTGATGCAAGCACACAGAATGACTTGGGGACCAAGCCAACCATAAGGGCAGGCTTGAAGCTAGGTAGAAAGCTGAGAAAAAAAATTTACCCAGCGGAACAAAGGCTAACCTTAATGCAAAGAAGAATAAAACAAAGAGCCAGGCACTAGAGGCATCCACTCCCAACAACAATATAAACCTCTCAGGACTAGTGCTGCCTACTTCATTTCAAGGTCCCTTAGGCAAGCATCCCAGTAGAAAAGCTCCTAGCATGTGCTAGGAATAGCTTAGCTGCTTAAGGGGAGGGGTGTTGCCTGGCTTTGCCAGGATAAAGTATCTTTATGGAAGTAGCAAGAGCTCAGGGACACTTCAAGGAGTCTGCTACAGGGTGATGTAGTCCAGCAGGTGGGAGGACGGTTCAGATACCAATTGAGTTAATTAGGAGCACACCAGCAGACTACACGCTCTGTAAGTATTCCTGGCATAGGCAAAATAAAGGCCGAAGTTGAAGCTGACTTATAACGGTTTACAAAGAGGTCATTACATTGCTAGCAGACTTCCCCGGCAGCCATATTCAGCAGGCCTGTGAGGCAGGCAGGGTCTGGCAGGATACTTACAGGTGTTCCAGGCCTTCAAGCCCTGAGAATGCTCTCTTAGCCACAGACTTGATCCTGTTTCCAAACAGAGTTCTGTAGTTCCCAAACATGCAGGCCCAGGGCAGACAGGAGTAGAGGACCAAGGAGCATTAAGAAAAAGAAAACACACCATTAGGGCAGTGCTACCTGACAAGTGTCTGAGAGAGGCGGGTGCATTGCTGACCTGTGCAGGGATTACAGGGCTGCAATACATAGGCCATCTCCACTCNGAAATGAAATACCTCTAGCTTTATTACAATTTCATACTTTGACAGGCTGGAATTGCATATTCCACTCAGTCTCAAGAGACCCCTGGTAGTGTCAAGTGCAAATCACCATGGCCATGCCATGCTGTCTGTCCTAGGGCCACCCAGGGAGTTAGGAAGTTTGTCAGAGTGGTAGCCTTGTAGGAAAAACAGGCTGGTTACTGCTTTAGTGAGAGAAGTAGAGTCAGATGGCAGTGTAAACTGGTACTAAAATCTGCCATCCACCTCCACGCACTGCATTGTGGGCATAAAGGGTCACAAACAACGAGAAATGAACAGGAAGATGGGCATCCATCCAGATGGCCTCATAGCTCTTTGCATCTGTCATGCACTATAGTGGCCAGGATGTGGCCAGTGGCCAGTGTCATGATCTTTACCCTTGTTTTTAGGGCCTAGAGAAGAGGGCCTGTACTCTGGCTTCTTGAGTAAGAGCCCAGAATTTATATGCAGTAGACCAGAAGTTCATTAAATCCTAGGTAGTTGGAATGTCACAGTCAACTTTCTAGGTAACTAAAGTCTGTACCCTTAGGCTTTCAAGCATAGGACAGGACTTTGGCAGTTCTAATCCTGGCCTTAACAGTGAATATTCAGTTAATATACACAGAGTGTTCCTTTTACTGGGTATAGAGCTCAGAGCTCCCACCCAAGGGAGACCCTATAGTGCACTAGACAAATAAATACAAAGTTAAATACAAAGTTCCTTCATTATTGAGGACTCTGATGAGAGGCATCTCTCAGGACAACCAAAAGTGATGCTTGTCATCAGCTCTGCCCCTTCAACTTTAATGCCTTCCAGGATTTTCTAACAGTCATGTTAAGCAGGCTGGATACCTGGGAAATGTCAAAATCCGCAAGGCTGAGCAGCAGTGTTTAAGTGGACAGAGGAGAAAGCCCTTGGACAATGCTAGTCTGCTCAACTCTTCCCAAGAGAAGTATCTCTTGTTGAGGATCCCAGCAGAAACCAGGGATACAATCTGGACTAGAGGCTGGCCATCCTCCACCTATGGAAGACAGTCCACAAGGGAGGACAAGTACCAGCCTGCTGCTGAAAGGTGATGTGATGCCTGGAAAACTCAAGTTGCACCATGGCCTAGCCATTACCCACCACGCAGCCCTGAGTCAAGCTCTGAAGGGACAGTACAGGGCAGAAACAAGGCTGGCCTACAGGACCACTGGCTTACATCCCAGAACAGGCTCAAACAGTGCAAGGAACACAGACAGAGGTGCCAGTTCCACCTGCTCCCAAGGGCATCACCAAACCATACCATGAGGCTTCTCTAGAAAGAGATTCTTGCCCTGGGGGCCCCAGCAGAGGGTTTAGCCTTTAGACAAGGCCTACTGTTCCTAGCCTTTGTAGGGTGAAGGACAAAGAGGCCAATGCCCTCTCTACCTTCTCCTTCTCTCATGGACAGTCTGTGTAGACACGAAAACAATCTCATCCTGAAAANACTTCCACAACTCAAAATCTGGAATTCTTACTTTAAATAAACCAAATGCCCAGAAACCCAGTGGCCATGTTCACTTTGGCTCCTTAGCCACAAAACTAGCAGCAATTAACAGCTCATGGGACACTGAACCCCAAGTGTGTCTGCGAGACTGCCAATTCCTGCACTTACTCAGATCCCACAAGCCAGGGCACCATGTGCTCCAGGTCCTAGTAAAAACAAACGGAGCTGTTTAGTGAAATCTCCCATAAACTAGATCTAGGGGAAAGCTGTGCCTTATTTCATCCATTAAATATTAGTCATGTTGACCTCTTTTACAGTGAGGGCAGCTGTTATTTCTAATGGTGACAACAGCAATAAAACAAATTCTCGATCACACAATGCCAATCACTCTGCTGATAGGCTGAAACAGGCCCTGACCTCCTCTCAGCAGATATCTGGGGGTTTTGTGGGGTGGGGCTCTCAAGCTAGCAGATACTGATAGCTCCCTGGGCTGGAAGGTGTTCCAGGGAAGGGGTGGCTAGCCTGACCCCCCAGTAAGAACTCAGATCAGACATTGACCTCAGATGTCACTTCTTAAACCCTCTTACATATCTGGCCAGACCAGCCAAAGGCTCCTACAGGCCAGTTCACTGCTTGCTAAAGCAACCACAAAGGCACCATAGTGTGTGCAGGGTTGGGGGAACGTGTCATGGTAGGCCTTGTACTCATGTCCTTGGAAGGAGCCATGGCATGGACAAACCTTCCTCCAAATATGGAGTGCCCACCCAGGCAGGAAGGAGGCCAAGGTCCCACTTCTCTACACTCCACATATATCCCTTCATGTGCACCCTACACAGAACACCCTCTTCCCTCCTGAGCAATGCCAGAGGTGGAACTGGAGGTGGCAGNGCAGCACTGTACTGCTTCTCCTACACGGCACTCAAGGTTCTAATTAACTACTTTTTCTATGAGGTCCAGAAATGTCCCCTCCCTCACAGGCTGGCTGTGGGCAGGCCCCCAGCAGCAGAACTCCAGAGCCGTTCTGAAACTTAGGCAAGAGAGTGAGTATACCAGTTCCATATCCAGGTATACAAACCTGAACCTGCCACCTGCAAGGTCTTGGGGTCAGTCCCTTGACTCACCTGAGCTCTAAAGGTTGCCTAATAGAGCCTGTCCTTATGAGATCATCAGGAACCTCACACAAAGATGAGCCTACTGCAGCAACTGGCAAATTCTAGGAGGGCAGGGCAAAGACTCCCAAGACTGATTCAAAGTAGCTATTACTAGTGCTTTCTGTGATGACTGCTTTACTTGAGATCATAATTAACAACAAAAATACCAACAAGAGCCTTGAAACTATCAAGTTACTCAGAGATATTTCACACATTTTCTAGAAACTGAGGAAGGCAGCAACACCCTTCTGTGCAGAGGACAAAACATTTAGGTGTTTTCGGATGGGCTGTGAACAGGACCAAGACCAGCAACCCTAAGGACCACCACATGCTACAGCACAAGGACTGAGAGTGGCCTGTGAGCGGCTATGGAGCCCTCACACTAGTCCTCGGCCTCTTCTCTGCACATAGCAGAAGGCCCAGAGAGACTCAAGGGAGCTGTAAGAGTGCACCCCAGAGCTTGCAGAATTCCATATTCAGAAATACTTACAGTTTGCTGAGGTTGTCAAGCCCCATGAAGGCACCACTGGTATCTTCGATTGTACCTGAGATCTCATTATGGTCCAGGTCCCTGAGAAGAAGACAGAAGACAAGTTCACCTTCCCTCTTGAGCTCTGGCTTCATTCTTCACCGTGGAGGGAGACCAGCCCCACACCAAGGCCTTCACCAGGAGGCCTAAAGCATCTAGTGTACCCCAGAAGGCCAAGCATTATGTACTGCCATGAGAAGTGTGGCTGGAGAAAATCCTTCTGCATACTGTGCAGTGTGACCTTGCTTCTGCTTCCAGTGAAGCTAGCATACCCATCAAATACTCTGGCTGGCTCCAGGGAGGGAAACAGTAGAGACTGCACCAGAAGAAGACAGGTCTGTACCCCACTTCCACAAAGTAGACCTTTGGCCCAAATGATTCCTGTGGTTCCTGTCTACTCTTGTATTAACCACAGTCTTCTCTCTGGGCTCAACCAGGACACTGGAAGGTATGTGAAAGAAAGGGATGGCAACAGATGGGGCTCCGCCCTGGTGTTCCTTCAGGCTGGCCTCTAAGTCTGGGGCTGGCACCCTGCTCCTCATGAGGACTATGTAGCACCGGACTCGGAGCCAGAGCAGACATCTGGGTGCTGAGTCAGTCTTGTGACCCATTTGCCAGGACAGGAAAAATAAAGCCAACTCCTCAGCCCAGACTGCATGGCTAAGGTTAGTACTTCGACTTCCTCCCTGAGCTTCCAAGAGCAGGTCACAGTGCCCAGCAGCATACCACACCTGGCAGCCAGACCCCTACTCTCACATTCTGTCCTTTCCAGATTTTCACAGGGNCATGGTCTCTGCACATCCCTTTCCAGAATCCTTGCAGATACGGCCAAGAACACAAAGGGATGCAGCTCTTGGCTCTGGGAAAAAGCTGGAAAGTCACTGCCAGTTGGGAGTGGAGCTAGGGACGCAAGTGCAAGACGCTTTCTGTGACCTCCCCTTTCAACGAGTCCCACTCTGTCATCTTTAGANGGAGTACAGCAGGGGTCCAGGCTGTGGCTTTGTGTGCCTGTCTTCCTGCTCTGGGCCTTGCCTGCCAAAGTCTCCCTCTCTTTCTGACCGGCTCAGCCTGAATGTTTCTGGCCTTTCTGTTCAGGCCTCTCTCAAGGGCTCGCTGACTGACCTCAGCTTGAATGGCTTGGCACCAGCTCTTTCACAGTCCCNAGCAGTGACTCACTCCTAAAGCCCACTCTGCCAGGTGTAAGTGTAGAGGCCTTCCTCCAGGCACATGNCAGGCGTACTCTCCCAGGAGAAGACCATGCTGNNGAAGNNGGCAGCNGAAGCTGCTCCCACTGTTGTCTGTTGAGAACCCTATGCCCTTCTGGGAGTTTTAGGCTCAGGGCTGCTAGGAATCTGCCTAATGTTTATCACTGAAAAGCACCCTCAGCGACTTCTAGCCACCTCACCCAACTGGACACTTTAAAGGGCATGACATTCTCACTTCCTCTTTGTTACACCACTCCCTAATGAGGCACAAGCAAGGACACAAGACCTCATTTCTATCTCTCTTGGATACCATATCCACTAAAGAGCTTCAAGTAGCAGGAAAATGACCATGNCACTGACCTGGAGAAAAAAACACAGAGGATCTAAAAACAGAAGTCAGGGCTGGAGATGTGGCTCAGTGGAAGAGAGCACGCCTATCATTCTCAAGGCCCTGGGTTTGAGCTACAGCAACATGAGAAAAAAATACTCNAAATTTACAGCCAGGCCTGCAGGCTCACACACCTGTAGTACTAGTGCTTGAGGTGGGAAGATAGCCACAAGTTCAAGTCCAGCCTCAGTTATAAGAGCTTGAGACTAGCCTGGGCTACAGAAATCCTTCCTTAAAAAGCAAATGAATAAAATCACTACCCTCCCTGCTCAGAAAGAAAAATAAATGAGAAGTCACAGCCAGAAGATTGGAGAAGAGACACACAGCACTGTATGGATGCTACTGCAGGCACCCTGAGTAGGCATGCTTTTCCAGACCTTCCCACCCCACCCCGACACATGTACTGAGAATTACTGACAATAAAAGTTTTTAAAGAGTTCTCATCCCTCTATCGGCACCATCCTGCAAAAGAGAAGATTTTTCTGCTCAATGGCTAATTTTTGGTCAATGATATAAAAATTCGAGTTCATGTTCCCATAGCAGGCCAGCTTTGGGTCCAATTCTGACCAGAAGCTAGCAAGAAGGAATCTCAACAAAGCAGGTGCTTTGTTGTTTGCTCTCCCACCTGGGTACCCTTCATTCTGTCACCCTCAAAATCAAAATCCTTACAAGACCCGCAGACTCTTGAGTCCCTTGAAGGCGCCTTCAGCAATGTGGCTGATGGCATTGTGGCTGAGGCGCAGGATACTGAGGCTGCTCAACTCAGCCAGGCTCTCCTCATCCAGCCTAGTGAGGTTGTTGAAGGACAGAATCCTGAGGAAGAGAAGAGGAAGACAAATGTCACCACTGAGCTAAATGGATGCCCTCTTCTCTCAAGCAGTCACACCACGACTGGCCCGACCTCACCAGGAAGGGGATACTTAAGCACGTCTTCAGGAGCCCTGAGTACAAGTGGCCATGCAGAAAGAAACCCATCAGGTCAACATTCATCTAGTCTGATAACTAAATGATTATGCAGGTCATGAAACCAGTGCCACAAAACTGAGAACTACTGCTTATACACACTGTAGACACCTGTCATACAACCCAAATCTCAAGGCTCCAGGCCTCTCCATTGCTGGTCTTAGTTCAGGCAATGAAAGACTCCTCTTGGCAGAGACTGGCACAGTAAACAGAAGCTGAGCAAGGAAGCCACAGCTACACTCCCTGTATCGGCCAGCAGAGGGCACCACAAGCCACTACCTGGGACAGCCAAATCAGGACCTCCCATCTTAGCAGGGTAAAAGCATGACACAGAAGGCCTGGGTTGTGAAGACTACACCATTCAACAGGGATCATGCCCCAAAGCATGCCCTTTGCCTCTCTGTTGNAATCCAGCTCCTCCCAGCACTGCTGCACAACACTGGGTTGGTTATGTGACATATTAGTTATCTACAGTTAGAAAGTTAAGCCTGGACTGGTACAAAAAGAAGCAAAATAAATTAATTGAAGGTTAATGTGGTTTTAAAGGTGGCNGTGAACGCTATTCTGTCCCTCTTAGAGAACTAAGTCATAGTGTCTATCTGGCAGGAGACCAAAATTACATCCTCACCTGTAATTAGAGCATTTAGCTTCAAGGAAGGATGGGCATGCTGGAAAGCAATCCTTCAGCTGGCTAAGGTTCTCTAATATGCAGCAAACTGCTGGACTAGTCCAGTACACTCAAGTGAACCTTCTCTTTCTCCAAAGGGCACAAGAGAGTGTCATATTGCCAGGCAGAAACAGGAGAAGGGAACTCAAGGGTCTGCCTAAGAGTTTACCTTTCCATGTGGCCCCAACTCCAGGGGTTCAAACACTTTCTGGTGTATTCCTCACTTGGGCACTAGACTGAACAGCTATAAGGTCTCTCCCTTCCCTACAATTCCTAACTCCCAACAGAAAACCACGAATCAAGGGCTAGTCCAAGCCACTCAGTACCATGGGCAGTAGTCAANTGCAGCTTCTCTAGGTAGCAAGAAGCTAAGCCCAAAGAATGAACACTAACTCTAAGTGCAATGAATACAAAGCAAGGGGCAGGACTATGGCCTTTTATAAAAGACAGGGACTAGCTAACCTCTGAACTATGGGTAAGTGTGGGGTATGAGAGACATATACACTGAGGGTGATAGCATCCAGAGTAGAGATGACCAGAGGAAAACACAGGCTGTGAGAGTCAGCATCNGGCTGAAGTGTCTGTAAGGAAGCCTGGTGAANTCAAAACGCACCAGAGAGGCTGAGGAAGGTGTGCCATTCCTACCAATCACTTGCTTTGGTGGATCAAACTTTTCCTGTAGCCAAGCCTAGCCAAATAAGATAAAAAGAAGAAAGAAAACACCTCTGGACCTCTCAAAAATAAACCTACTGGACTATAAGGCATCTATTAAATGGAAAGAACTACTAGACAGAGGGCAGGGACAAAGAACACACAATGTCTGCTGAGTCCTGGGCTCTGGCACTATAGTGTGTCTTCTGTGAAGGGATGCCTAGGCCACATGCCTCCCATCAGGGGAGTCTGTCACTACTATTCTCAGGAGCAAGGGTACAACCTGGGACCCTTGTCCCGGAACTTCCCAAAGGACCCTAAGGGATGCTGCATCTCCACACATCCACCATCAGGCACTGNGACACAAACACGGCAGGATGGAACCCAGTGTCCTGAGAAACTGTCTGAGGATAGGATGGTGGAGAGCCCCCCACTGTCAACATGTCACCATCTTTCGGTGTCGCTGTCCTACTCAAATGGGACCTTTTCACTCAAGAAATACACATGAACTACTGGTACTCCACAGTGCTGTGATGACACCTAGGCTTCTGTTCTCTGGCACATCCTCTCCTTCATTGCTGACTCCAAGCCTAAGGCCTGAGAGGCAGTGGCTCCGTATGGGTCTTTCTTCCTGAACAGATCCCCAGGCTCCCTGCCTNTGGNTTGCCTCCTCAGGACCCTGTTGGGTGAGTCGGGCCAGTGCTTCCTTGAGCTCTAGACACTTCACTGGGTACTGTGAGTGACCACTGCCCCAGACTTACAGCTCATGCAGCTTCTGACAGAAGCTCCAGCCATCGCGCTGAATTCGAGAGATGGAGTTGTTGCTGAGGTGTAGCTGATGCAGGGCTGTGAGGCCGTAGAGNGAGCCGCTGTTCACTTCCACCAGGCTGTTGTACTCCAGGTGCCTGCAGAGAGGGACACACACAGGATGAAGAGACTGCCATTCCCTCGTCACACAGATAGCAAATAGGAGGCTAGTCTGTATCAGATGTGGTCGTCAGCACAGAGAAGTAGTAATAGAACAGAGAAGTATGAACATTCTGTTCAGTATTAGAGAGAGAGGAAGTTTAAGCAACTGGAACTTGCTTTTGTCCATCTGACTTTCTCCCACTGCTCAAATCATGAGTACTTAGTGTATTAAAAAAAAGTTCCTAAGAAACATACCACTCCTCATTTGCAGATTTAACAGAAAAACCAAGTGGCAAGTAATCAGTTTTCTTCTGAGAACTCTGATCTCAGCAAGTGACCGTTTAGATTTTAGATTCCAAAATGAACATAGGAAACTGACATCCAGTTAATCAGAAGTGGAAAGTACGAACAGCAAGAAGCAGAGCAGCAGGCTCCTCCTGTGCGTGCCATACAAAGTGGGTGTGTATGGGAAGGGGTAGGCAGTGGAAGATGCTTCTGATGATGACAATGGGCAACATACTGGTGGCTGTGGGCCAGGCTTCNGGCNTTGGTTTCAGCTACAAAGATAATAGCAGATGTACGGGCTGTGATGTGATCTGCATGGGAAGCAGGGAGTAAGGGAGTTGGCCAGCTGAACCACTGACAGGCACAGGTAAAGACAGTAGTACAGTTGTGGTAATCTGGAAGGAGCCATTGGCAAACCTGAAAACCAGAGAACCAAAGACAGAGAGGGTAAGAAGTGACCGCCTTCGGGACACAACACCACCTTTATTGCCTGGCTCTGCAGATTCAAACAACTGTAGAGGTTTAAAATCAGAAGATCAGTAATTGCTTCTCTGCTGTTCTTTTTTATTATTCTGGCAGCAGACAGCTCTGCTGCTGCACACATCTGGCTGGAAACTCCCCTGATAAAAGCTGCACATCTGCACTCAGTGTCTTGATTAGCTCACAAGACAGGAATAAATCTCCCAAGATGAACTATACATTTTGGCCCACCTGCACATTAAGAAAGACCATCGGACCCAGCATGAGGAAGGAAGGGACTTCCTATAAGATGTGTGAGTGGAGAGGATGTGGGGAGGGAATCACTCTGCAGTCTTAGGTTCGTGGAGGAAGTAGGGGGTGGAGAGTAGGCCCAGCAGACTGAAGCAGTCCATCTCCTTCCACTTCCTTAGCTGACAATGTGTCTACTAAAACCTCCTCCTACCCTGCAGGGAAAACCAACTTGGGGTTTGGTCCATTGTGCAGAAAAAGGCCCAAAGAGCAGGGGACTGGGTCCAGGTAGCCACCATACCCAGCTGAATGAATGTGTGAGTGCATACATGCTCCAAAGAGCCCATGCCCATGTCCTCCCAGAGCCCAGGAGGGATGCCCACACTTACAGCACATGCATCTTAGACAGCCCCCAGAAGGCACCATCTGTCAGCTTGCTGATGTTGTTTCGCTGAAGCTTCAGCACCTCCAAGCTATCGAGCCCCTGGAACGTGAGACCCTCAATCAGCCGAATCCGATTCCGATTCAGGTCCCTATGGAGATGAAGCCATCAGGTCAGAACATCCCATATGCACATCTAGCCTGCACCATTCCCAGAAGTTCAGGCAGGTTTTTGAGTCAANGTGGAAACTCTGGAGGAGTCTTAGGGGAACCAAGGGTAGAACTCAGCTGGTACACTGACACTGTCAACAGCATGGGCGATGAAGTATAGTGAACACCGCATAGCTAGCTCCCGGTACTGTGGGAGCATAAGCACCCACATCTCTTCCCTGAAAAGTCATCATTCATGGTTTTACAGCAGGACCTCGGCATGACTCAGGAGGTACATTCCTTAGCTGAGGTGCTCAGCAACAGAAATCCATACCAGATGCTTCAATCTAAGAAATTCCCAACCACTGGGTATCACATAGCAGCAAACCTTCCACTCGGGGCATCTGATGGACTTCCATACAACGGAAAGAAGTAACTGCTTCTGGAGAAGTGGGGGGTGGGAGCACATACATACTTGGCCCCTAGTCCTGCCAGAACAATCTTAGTTGACCAAGAGAGAGCAGGAATCTAGGTCAGCTGGATCCCATCAGCAACTCTGGGGAAGGTGGGAGAACACAGCACTAACTAGGAAGCCCTTGGTTTTCCCCAGATATTTCTGCAGTGTCTCATGACCCTGCTTCACACACAGCGTCTTCAGCTTCTTAGACTGAAAAGAGCAAAACGAAGCTCCAGTACCATGGGGAGAGGGGGAGGGGGCAGGGGCACAGAGGCGTGAGGACAGGACACACTCCACCTGTGCCAGCATGACCTGCAACCGCTTCATTCTGTTTAAACCAAATTTTGAATTTCAGCTTATTTTCCTGAAATATACTCTTCTGCTAAAAGACACAGAAAATCAAAGAAACAAAGTTGATTTCAAATCAAAGAAACAAAATCTCTCACTGGCTGGTGAGTTTTGGCTAATGTAGGTCTTCTAGCAACCTTTTGCTATCTATNATATCTAGAAAGACACACAACTACATTCTTTTATACAAAAACAAACCAGTTAACCTTCTAAAACNTAGGAAATGAGGAGGTGGCTGCCTCTGATCAGGTTAGCTTCATANCAAACAATTCAAGAAGGTACAGAGAACTTCATGTCCAAGGTATAGCCTGCCTCAGTTCCTTAAACTTCACTAAAACCTCTGAGATAAGACTGAAACTGAGGTGGGAATGGTGGTGCATGCCTGTAATCCCAGCACTTGGGAGGTTGAGGCAGGAAGATCAGGAGTTCAGAGAGGGAAAGCCATCAGCAGAAGTCAGGGACTGCATTTCATTCAGAAGCTCAGTGTCAGCGAGGACAAGCACGCACGCACGCAAGCACATGGGTCTTTTCCGAGGCCATCTGAGGGAGCCTGCTGACACTAGACCCAACTTCTAATTTGCTTTTATTAGGTGTTGCAGTAGGGTCATAAATGATAGTTTATGCAGAGCTTTACCAGGGNGGGTGAGGAAGGGGTGGCGATTGGTACAGGGTCCTTGGGGAAATTTGGTCCCCATAAAGTTTGGCTAACCTTAATTAAAGTGCAGTTTTCTGTACTCACAGTTGTGTCAGCCTGGGTAGCTTGAATGCCTTCACAGGAAGCTGGGTGATCCTGTTTTTGCTCAGACGAAGAGTCAGCAGCGACCGTGACAGACCATCAAATGCTCCAGACTCCAGGCTGCTGATGCGATTGCCTGCCAAGTTGCTGCAATGATTTGGGAGAGAAAATGTAGTGGCAGGAGGAGGCCTTCCTCACTCCTTATAGCACCAGACCCACAGGGTCTGCTGGGGACCGTCTAAGACACAGGGAACTCAGAGGGACAGATCTCCACTGAGTCATTTATCATCTCCAGGCTTCTAAGCCCATCCTGACTCAAAGACAGGGAACCTGGGAATGCTGGTAGCAGACTGTCTGGTGAAGAGAAGATACCTGAGGCAGGCCTTGCTTCAGCACACAGCACACTATGCTTATGCTGGTGGGAACGACACTAGCCTTTACCCATCCCAGCAGCACAGCACAAGGCCTGCCTCAAGAGAACCTGTGGGATTCCTTNTTCACTACAAACTAGTTCAGACTCGACAGAAAAGCCCTAAAAGCAAAAAGTCAATTAGGGGCAAGGTCAGTGGGTTTTACACTTTGGAGAAACAGCCTCTATTTAATCCTGAAGTGGGTGTGACTGTATGATTTCCATAATGAAAATGTGCAAACCATTTATTTAAATAATTCTAACACCTTCAAGAAGCACTTAGAGACCTCTGTGAGTCCTTTGGAAAACAAGCCATACATCTTCACANGGCTACACATTACACATGACCACACAGGAGGGGACTCTTTCTTAACACACATGGCAGTGCACAACTCAGATGCAAGCAACTCACAGAACAAATTCTATCAAGAAGTAAAAAGACAAGACATAGCCAATGATACAGTCTCCTCCCGAGAGGCCACTCCACTCCACACCTCTCTTCCTGCCATCCCCAGACAAAAGTCTAAGTGAAAATGAGATGGACGAGAGAGACTCTTCAACCCCAATGGGTTGTATGCCAAGAGGGAGTGAGGCACTTCTGTTCCCGCCATCAGGCAGCAGCCCAGAGCAGGGCACATAAGGACTCTGTAAATGGGGCCGGACTGTTTGTTCTTAGCACTCCAGATTAAAGAGCAATCGGTGTGATGAAGACACAGCAGTCAGCAGCTGCCAAGTAGAAAGTGCCCTCTATATCTGTGCAGGGAAAGGACAATGCAACACAGGGTAGCAGTCAGTGGCTTCTTTGTGCCACATAAGAAGCACCAGGTGGTGGCTGGACACCTTTTGAAAGCCCCCTCCCAGGGCTTTATAGAAGCCAAGGCCTCTTGTTCCCAATTCTTGTGCCTTGATGAACCCTCNAAAGCAATCACTCCTCTCCCTGGAGTCTCAGAATGACTTGGAAAAGAAGTACCAAGTGTCATCCTTCCTGAGAAGATGGGTCACAGTGAGCCCTAAAGCAGNCTTGAATAACTCAGAAGCAGCAGCAAGACTGGGATGAAATACATTCATAACTAGGAACTGTTTCTTTAGCTTGGGTTTTCAATCCCTCCCCAAAGCAGTCTACTTCTACCTGCAGCAAGTGGATTACATAGGTTTAACTTCCTCATCCCTATCTACCATGCACTCGGCGTGAGGCAGGTACTGAGACATATTTAAAANAACAGANATCTAAAACAACTACAGAGCTGAGTACCTGCCCTCTCCAAAGGAGCCAGCCACAACATGGCTTATTCGAAGGGTCTCTGATGATACAAAGACGACACTGTCCTTGAACCTGTCTCCCTGTGATGTGCACCCACTCACCACCCAACCACTCCCTCCAAGTTTCTCTGGGAGACAGCTCAGAGCATGAGAGCAAAACTAGACTTGTGAGCAGAGAGACTGGGCCTGACTCCTGGGCTCTGCACTGTGAGGGGCAAGTTCCTTGCATAGCCAATTAACCTTTCCTACCTCAGCGCTGCCCTCCACCTGTGACACCACAGGGTACTACAAGGTTACAAGGGTACTACTAAAATGGGTGCCCAAGGGATCATGGGTAGACCTCACTCTTGTCCTGCCAAAGGTCTGTACAACCTCATGGACTTAGCCAAGCCAGGGCCAGAGTAAAGGAAGCACCCATCCTGTGTCCAGTGTCCAGGGCAGAGATACTTACAGCTCCCTTACACGCAGGCCATTCGGGAAACAAGAGCTCCGGATTTCCGTGATGTTGTTCAAACTCAGATCCAGAACTTCCAAGGACAGGTACGACTTCAGCTGGCTTCCATCCACACTGAGGATCTTGTTGTGCTGCCTGANACAGAGCAGGGGNTGAGACTTCAGCTCCCGCCTCCCACACTGTGGATCCTGCGCTGCCTGAGACAGAGCAGGGGGTGAGGCAACAAACTCTTATCCTCCCCGCTCTTTGTTTTTGTGATTTTACTTTGACCTAAAATTACAATTCAGTGACATTCACTCTGTGATCTACTCCTCTTTCTACTGCACCACCATCTGCTGGCTCAGTGTTACAGATAGGCTTTTCTGTGCAGAATAAGCTCTTTGCCTCAGCTGTTCCACCCAAGAGAAGAACACAGGGTGCTGACATGCCCAGTGCCCAGTGACACACAACATGCAAGTGCACCAAGCTGCTCCAATCCAAGCCCATCTCTGATCTCTGGTGCCCGTCTAGCATTGTGACTAAAGACTACCGGCACCAGGGCCCAGAGCTCAGTTTTTTTTTNAATTTATTTATTTTTATTTTATGAGCATTAGTGTTTTGCCTGCACGTATGTCTGTATGAAGGTGTCAAGTCTTCTGGAACTAGAGTTACAGACAGTTGTGAGCTGCCATGTGGGTGCTGGGAATTGAACCTGGGTCCTGTGGAAGAGGAGTTGGTGCTCTTAACTGCTGAGCCATCTTTCCAGCCCCCCACCCCACCCCCAAAAAGCTCAGTTTAATCCTACAGAATATGTCACAACACAAGTTAGTCTCCTGACATGTACTGTATGCCAGGCATGAAGACAAATGGACTGTAAAGAATACAAAGATGATGATGGCCAAACCTGACTCTGAAATGAGACAGGAGCTCACTGCTGGGCCCAGCTGGAACCAAATCCCTGAATCTCCACCCTTGGTGACTTTGGGCCTTGGTTTTCTCATCTGAAAGATGAGGCTACAGCCTGTTCCCTGACACCACACTAAAGCACCTGGAGGGCACTGCAGAGCTTGACCTCCTGCCATGACTTATTCGCACCTTTAATCCTCTTTCTGCAAAACCCAAAACTTAACCAGCCAGCATTAGCAACAGCCGGCAAAGGGGTGAGGGTTGGGCACTGATGTGGGCTTGGCTCTGCCTGAAGGGGTCACAGTGAAGTTCGCTGGGTGTTAGGTAGTGCTGGGACTGCCATCCCAGCCACANACTCCGCCAGCTATGAGTAAACAGGGGCAGCTCTCCAACCAATCAAAAGCCTTTTGGAACAAAACCCCAAAGAGCCTGGTGTTGCTTACCAAGTGGCATCTCCTTTAAACAAACACTTGACCAAATCGGTTCCAACAGGCATAAACAAGGACCTCTTTCCCAGAAGCTCTGGGACTCTCAGGCTCCTTTGTTCTCTTCGCAAGTCTCCCAGGCTCTGAAACTCAAAATGCATTTGCACAACTGTGCTGAGGGAGAGA
>LZPO01044926.1:0-10708 GCA_001675575.1 Neotoma lepida | reverse complement strand
AAGGAAACACAAAGGCAAGAGCCTCACCTACTCTTGTATCTCAGGTGAGGGATAAACATTCCTGCCCCAATGCACACATACCACTTCAAGAATATTAGCAATGGAGTTCTACATCCAGCAAAGTTACACCTGTAACCTTGAACTAGGACCTGTCTCTAAAAACACAATACACAGCAGGAAAAAAAAGAAAGAAAGAAAGAAAGAAAGAAAGAAAAAGGATATTAGCAACCAATTATCACTCAGTGTACATTTGCCTATGTTTCAAGTCTAATTTCTGATGGTCTTAGCTCAGGTCCTGAAGCCAGGAATAATTTGTAAAGTTGAGTGAAATCCCTGTATCCCTGGCTTTCAGGCACACATGTGCTCATGGAGGGTAGGGAAGGAGGACACCTGCAGATCACAGCTCCCTCCCTTTTAAGGTTTGCTTTTCAATTACACTTTCATTATTAATTGATTTCTGCACTGGCTGCTCTTCCAGAGGATCTGGATTTGACTCCCAGTACCCACATGGCAGTTCACAACCACCTATAACTCCAGTTCCAAGTAAAGTGATGCCATCTTCTGGCCTCTGTGGGTACCAGGCATGCACACAGTGCAGAGACATAACAACCATATANGTGAACTAAAATAATTAAAAATGTAAGAGAAGTATTTCTAAGCAACAACGTATAACTTTAAACAGGAGTATTACAAAGTCACAAATAAGTGTGTATAACTCAGCTGTCTCTTATACACATCTAGATGTGTATAAGAGACAGAAGTATTTCTAAGCAACAACGTATAACTTTAAACAGGAGTATTACAAAGTCACAAATAAGTGTGTATAACTAACTGCTGCTCAGGTGTCCTCTCTAGCTAGGACAAAGAGCATGGCATGGTGACAAGGTCTGAAATGTTCCACACCTGGAGGAGTAAGGCAGCCCCTACAGGGGTCACATGGGAAATATGCTGCAGCTGCTGCATGACGGAATCAGAGCCCACTTCACAGCAGCAATGGTCCCTGGTCTGAGAGAGGAATCACTTCCACTGCTCACTGGTCTCAATAGAGNAATGCTGGAGGAAAAACACAAACCCTTCCACAACAGAAATGATGGTGACTTGTCAGACAAAATNACTGTTGCCATCAGAATCAAAAGTTGAGTTTCCTGTACTTCCAAAAAAANTTTTTTTTAAATCTTGAACATAAAAATCTGCTGGCATATTCTGTTCCTTTTTAATTAAACTCTGTTTCTTTTTCTGACATCTATTTTTATGAAATAAGCTCCCTTACTCCAACCCAATCCTATTAAAAGCTTTCTTTGGGTTTTCATGCTTTCTGTTATTAAGGACAAATGGCCTCAGCATTATCCTCAACACTAAGGCAAATAAACCTGTTCTTTGACAAATACTTTAATTGAATCAGATTCCTTCAATCAGAAAGCATTAACCAGCTGAAATTGTGCTGGATGATCCCAGGTCCCCAAACTCTCAGACNCTTTTTGATGCCCTGATATTTAACAAAGGCACAAAACTGAATATCCTCTATGAGGCCTACCCAATGTTGACGCCTAGAAAGAAGGGAATTATGATCTGAAAACCCAGTCCTGAGTAAGAAAGAGAGGAGGAGGACACTTTAAGGCTGGCATCCAGAATGGCAGGTGTCTGTCCTGAAAATCACAAACTTACTACTTAAGGTCTCAAGTACCAATAGTAGTTCAAGCAGAGGGGTAAATATGTTTTTTGTAATTATGCCATNTTCTCAAGTTCCAGGTCACAGAAGGAAAGTGAAAAGCCAAGAGGGTATTTTACCATGTTTCAATTCCCACATTCAACAAGTAAGGGGGGGTGATGTGAAGCAACCTGTCCCAGGCCACACTTGCACCAGTGACAATGAGAGACATACATACAACTGGTCCCTGATTTCCTTTGATATGTTTATTGAAAAATTTACCCCAAGAATGCTGCCCAAGCTTCCCTAACTCACATGGCTCCAGCAGACACATATTCTATTCCACGGATCCTCCATCTACTCAAAAAAGGAGAGTAAAGACTTAGGGTTGGACACGGTGGTACTACTCCAAATCCCGAGGCAGGAGAATTCAAGTTCAAGGACAGCCCAGACAACACAATGAGATCCTGCCTCAATTAAATATGTCTTAAAAGTTCTGGTTATAGGCGAAACTGGAGTTCTATTAGTAATATGCTTTCCTTACAAGCACAATGACTTGATTTCGACCCTTAGAAGCCATAAAACAATGCTGGGCACAGTCGTGCACATTTGTAATCCCAGTGCTGGGAGAAGTGGAGACAGGAGGATCCATGGAGCTCACTTGCCAGCCAGTCTAGTCTAATTAGTAAGAGTCAGGTCTATGAGAAACTCTGTCTCAAAAAAGGTAGATGTTATTCCTGAAAATGGCACTTAGCCTCTGGCCTCCACACGCACATCTGTGCAACCAAACACACACACACACACACACACACACACACACACACACACACACACACACAAATATTTTAAAGGAGCTAGGGGTATACCTGGACAGACACTTGCCTAGTACATCTAAGGTTCTGAGTTTAATCCCCAGTACTACCAAAATTATAGCTAAAACAAAGAATTGTGAGGTAAGGACTAGAAGCGTCTATGAACTGCCATACCTTCATGCACAGCATCTGGGGAAAGCTCTACACAGAAGAGAGAAGGAGCAGCAAAGTCTTTACAGAACGCTAACACCTTTTAATTCTACAGTCCTGAAACACAGCAGAGGTTAAGAAGGCATGGTGCTCCAAGTCTGCATGACTTGCAGTGGCTTCCCCATCAGGAGGGGACCATGGGCCTTCTGCTCATCTGCTGGTAGCAAAATGGNCTATAACCATGCTCCCTAGACTGCTAACTAAACTTTTTGAAGGCACCAGAAATACAGTTTCAGAACAAACTTCTAGTTTCAGAGAAATTACTCCCCAAGTCAGATGGGGACGAGAACAAACCAATGAGGTGGCTGCCAACTTGAACCTGCATTTTCCAAACCGAATCACAACAGAAAGGGAGGCTTTTTTTCTTTACATATTTCAACAGAGTCTAATGGAAGAAGAGGAACAGGGCCAAATAGCCCAACTGCTCCCTGGCACTGGTGCCAAAGAATAGAAACAGGCCCAGGGACTATGTCAGGGGCTCTCATGTCACTGGAATAGGTGGTGGCTCAGAATCACCTGCAAGGGCATTTTCGTCCAGCCTCGGCTCTACCGCTGTCTTGCAACTAAAAAGACTTTTGGGGGGGCTGTTCCTCCCTAGCTTCCTCACCAAGTAAGGAGCAAGCAGAATGAAACTGGCACTTGCACTCCAATGAGTGGGCAAGTGCTCTTGTTAAGTAAGGACTGTGACGGGTATGGCCTGAGGTTCTGCACTTCAGCATGCCTGGAGATGACAGGAACTGCTAGCCTGCAACCTGGGCTTCCAGAAGCTGCAAGTTACAAGCATCTTCAAGTGCTGTGCTTCATGGACACACAGGGATTATCACATCCCTAATTAGCTTCACATAAGGCTAACTGACCTAATTTACCAGCAATTAAACACTCTCCAGATGCTGTGTACAAAGGCCAAGTAGATACAACAGAAAACCAGGCCTTTGCTTGTCTAAAAGGGATACAGCTTTCCCCAAAACCCCTCACAGAATAAGGGCTGATTCACAAATCTTCTGGTCCTCAAAGTGAGAGTTCACCAAGGTCCACAGAGCTGTGACTAGCCACCAGCCAGAAGCAGTGGCCATGTATCATGCCTCATGGGATAACAAATGCTTTATGTTCATTCCACTCCCTATTAGTCCTGGCCTTGCTCATGGGGAATGTGTAAAGGATAAGGAACACATTTTGTAAATGAGGGAAAAGAGGTTCTAAGAGGGCAAGTCATTTTTCCAGGACACAGAGAGTGAGTCACAATTCTACTCCCCAGGCTCTCCTGCAAACTACCAGGCCTGATAAAGGGTTAAGCTCCAGGGCAAAGTTCACAGGACACAGCACCCCTGAAAACAGTGACTGTGACCAGCCAGAATCAGATCTGCAAGCTACACCAGCAATCTTAATAACTTACTGCTAAGTCCCTCTGCTCAGCCTGCTGAATCTGTGTTGAGAAAACGATGTTTACAGGTGGGACAATGAATCCTAAAACCAACAAACTAAAGGTATGCAGGGAGCAAGTGAAGATGGGAAATTCTGTATAACAAGGTATTCTGCTGGGGAAGCTGCCAATGAAACCTGGTAGTGATCACTCGTGACTCAGGGCATATGTGGAAAGACCACACTGAATGAGCTTAAACCAGAGGCACTTCACCTGATGCCACAGGAATGGGGTGGAGCCAGTGCATAATCCCCAGAAAAGGCTAGCAGCAGCTTAAATGATAACACCCTCAAAGCTCCCTCCTCTTCCTTTTTGGTTAAGCCCCTGTATGCTTTTTCTCATTTTCAATGTTTTTTCTACAGTAACACACAGTGCTATGATTTGAGTTTGAATGGCCCCCACAAACTCAGGTTTTGCATGTTTGTTCCCTGGTTCATGGTACTGTTGGGGAGGTTGCAAAATTCATAGAAGCAAGGGCCAAGTAGCAGAAGCGTACCACTTGGAGCAGGCTTTTGGAGGTTACCGGACCCTGCTTCTAGCCTCCTTGCTTTCTGGTATAGCATGTGGACAGCCACTGCCACAAGCTCCTACTGCAACAGACTGATCCACAATACCACCTGCATCCCCTATGAAGGTCAATCCTCTGAAGTCTTGGTCCCAAATCAATCTTTCCTTGTACAGGTTCTTCCCCCAGATGCTCTGTAACAGAGATGCACAGGCAGCTACCATACATAGGTTTGTCTCAACTAACACCTGGCAGTAACAGACAACTCCTTGATGGTAAGATGATTCCAGAGCTCTATGGGTAGTTTACTACCTTTTTAGGGCCATAAAAGTAAACTGAGTTTACCAAAATCCACTGCACAAAGATGAGACTAACATAACTCATTATTTTAATCTNGTTTATCAACCCAAGTTGGAACTTAATTACTAAAAGCAAGAGATCTAGTTCTATGTACCTCTAGCAGGTGTGTGTGNGGGGAGGGAGGATGACTAATTTTCCCCAAGTTAGAAATGAAGCAAAAATTCCAACTTAACACTATAAACTTTCAAACAGCAAAACAAAGTATTTGCTATGATCATTATTAGGCAACATTAAGAAAGACCACTGTTAACCAGAAAACACAGGAACATACATCCTCTTGCTAGTAAGTGTCAGGAACCACCATGGCCCCACCACACAGCCCAGGGTCTCCAGGTGGCACCACTTACAGAAAGAGAGAGACAACTTGCATGGAGGCAGCACCCAAGGATGGTATGGCTGTCAGCTCATTGTTATTGAGGTACCTGTAAGAATAAGAAGTAATTCGTCACTTGGAGCATTTAAATTAGTTAGAAATCACATACAAGAAAAATAACAAATCAGTGCTGTAGTTAACCAGAGTAGGGCTACAATAAGATGTGAGATAAAAGATATGGAATTTAGAATCAGTTTTTAAAGGGAGACAAGCCACATAAAGTTAAAACAAACAAACAAACAAACAAAAACCCTGACCACTTATCATAGCCCTGGTAAGAAATAAACACCAAGAGGAACTATGTTCTGGCTTCCCATCAAGCTCAGAAATCAGACTAACAGGAATAGTAAAAACAGGCCATGGTGAGGGTTCTACCCAAATGTGTTCCAATGACCNTCAACGGAAATGATCTTGGGGAACTAAAGTAGTCACAAGGGATTTGGGGGATAGAAAGAATAGATTCCTCCTAGTTACTCTTGTTCTATGTCCCAGGCAAGGGGCAACATGAGAATGGGAGCTGGAGCCTGCTCACTCACAGGTATGGACTCCAGGGGCATCCCTTGTGCCTCCTCTGAGTATCAAGGGGGCTGGACTCACACCCTCATCTATTTGAGGTTCCAGCTTAGTTGGACTTTGATGAAGCCTCTTAGTGATGTTTGAAGAAAGCAAACAAAAACAAATGTACCACACTTCTGCAAACTGACACTTTGAAACTCCTCTGCAGACAGGATTCACTNTCCAGGATCCCCTCCCATTACAACACTCTAAATCCAGATTTCCACAGTTAATATCTCTTAACAGAAGGGAAAGCCCACAAACCAAAGCACAGCCTGCCTGTCTACCCACAAAGGCTGTTCAATCTGGCCTCTTTACGTGGGCATGCATTTCTANATCTGGGAAGAGAATCCAAAGTCAGATTTCCAATGCCATAAGAAACCAAGGCACAAAGTCAGGCTTCTGGGGAGGATAGGCTAGAAAGAAATAGTCTTTAACAAGAGGAATTGAGGGGATAAAAATGGGCTATCTTGTTCCCAATTTCTTAATGGAGGTGTATATTGGAAAAAGCATCTTACTCCATTTGAGGACAAGACCACAGAAATGACAGCTGTATTCAAACAAGTATACAACTTGGATACTTGTGTGAATAATATGGCTGTCTGCCATCTTTTCAAAATGAATAGAAGGGGTGGGGGCTTGAATTATCTCATTTGCTTTCTTCAGTGCCAAAGTCAGTTAGGGATGAAGCTTGGCAATTACTGACTGTGGGACACAGAATGCCTTTTTCACTAGTCCATGACTGAAGCATCTGGCAGGGAGAAGGCAGGTCTGTATCATGTGGCAAATCCTTTCTCCACTTAAAGAGCCCTTGTTTGTGGAAATAGACAATTAATTACTTTAACAGTCTCTTATCTGACTGCCCCTTAAATCACATAGTTTCTGCTTCTCCGTTATCTCTTCCTGCCCTGCCATTTCCCATCACAGTGTGGAAGTACTGAAAACTCATCAGTCCTAATCTCAACCAATAAATCTTCCTAGTACCCACCAGTGTGCTGATTACTAGGAAGGACCCTCACATCTTATCAGAGCAAGAAAAACTGTCGAGAGCCTGTTGCCAACAAGTCATCCTGCCTAAGAAGTCATTTCTAAGGATTACTGGATATCAGAGGGTGGAGGTAGTAGTAAAAATAACAGTAGTGCTTTGCTAGANGCTTACTGAGGTGGATACCACTCTAGGAGCTTTTCCACGCATTACACCTCATCTTTAGATACCTAGATGTAGGTCCCAGGAACATCCCAATACACCAATGAAGCAGCCAAAACAATGAAATGTAAAGTAACTGGACCAAGGTCACCACAATATGTGACAATGGCTTAGGGAGTCAAGCCTTAAGATCTAGGTTCCTAACAACTACCCATTGCTTCTTTGTAATTACAACCCAAATTCCATGCGTGTTAGATAATTCTGTCTTAGCAGCAACTTTGAGTCAGATACCAGCAACTATTGTTCCCTACATTATAGTAAGTTTAAGTTCATTTAATATTTAGCCTGGAGTCATATGACCCCAGACTAGCACTTCACACGTATGACACAGCCAGGAGATGAACAAAGATGGACAAATGAAAAAAGAGCAAGCTCCCAGGTAGGAAGCATGGGACAGGCTTGAACACTCATCATCCCTCAGGTAACATCAAGGCTGTTTTCCTGACTGCTNATCATAACTTGATTTTGAACTTGAAACAAAGAGTATGAGATTCAATGCAGGAAAACTTCAGCTGAGGAACCTGGTCTCAGGCGCCTGCTGGAAGTGGATTATGCAGGAACAGTAGACTGGGGTTAAAAATTAACAGGGAATGGTACATCTTGATGAGCAGCCTAGGAGCAACNGGCTCAGTCAGAAATAGCAGGCTCTAATTTCAACAGGGCTGCCTGACTAATGCAGAGGACAGTTGGAGCCCAAAGAAGAGGAACTAACCGCACATCCAACTAANTTTTAGAGCATTTCTAAATGCTAGTTCAATGTAAGCTGCTAGCTCCATTGCTCTTGGCTCCCAGTTAGTCCTGCAGAAAAGAGAATGCAGTCCTCAGAAGGCAAAATCGTCAATCTCACTCTGAGACATAAAGAGCTGTTTGCCAGACTGAAATAGAGACTGATCAAAACTAGCACTGCTGGAGCACTGAAGGGAAAGAGGTGCTCTGGACCGTTAGCAGTCTCCATGGATACAGGCATTTTAGAGTTAAGGACAGTGTGTGATGAAATACTTGCACTATCTAGGGTTCTGCACTCTTCCATTCCTCACGCCCTATGCTCTAGCAGCTCCCCGCTGACTCCATCCACCCACCCCCATACCCAAAACTTTACTTCCACTCAAAGCACTACAAATCTTCCTGAAATGCCTAGCTTTTATAAACCTTTTCCTGATGATTCAGGANCAGAGCATGAATCATGGCCCAACCCTGAGCTAGTGGAGGTGTGAGTAGGGTCAATGAGATACACAGATTGCCTGACCCCAGGGGAGAACCTGGAGGTGGGATGCTTTCCACTGACCCTTAAGGTCAGCTGGGACATTCTGATCCTGCAGCTTTCTCTCAAAGCTTCTACTTATAAGTAGCCTATTAAAGGGAGTATTACACACTGCAAGATGCACAGTATCATAAAGGGCAGTTCACAGTACAGCATCATCATTTACTAACCTAATCAAATTTGGATTTAATAAATAATTTAAAACCCACCAAAGGAGTAATTGGGGGTATGGGGGTGGGATGCAGGGGGTTAGGGCCATATTTATCTACTGAATGGCTGAAATGGACACACAATAGAGTTCCAAACACACCAATGAAGAATACAAGGAGTATTCAGTGAAAGAGAAAGCTTCCTTACACTTCAGGATCCTGCTCTGCCCAAGAGGAAGCTCCTAGGACAGTTATGAGGGACTGGCATGTTTCTGTTTCACACAGACACTTACATACTACACACACTGTTCAACACTGCTTTTCTCCTTAGGGATATATCATGAAGACCTTCTTTTGACCGCCAGAAGAGTTTACTTACTAATTGATTTAGCCAATTGGCTCTTTGTAGACAGAGTGGCTGCTTTGGGCTATCTCCTAACAGAGATGGAGCTGCAGTTCATAGGAGTCAGGTTGAGAGTTTGGTTGGTTGTTTCTTACAAGGAAAAATCCATTAGCAGTAGTGCTTATGTGCAAACATGGGTTTTCAATCAGGGCTTCAGTTACTGGAGAATAACACTGACACAAGACTTTACTTGGTAAGACTTTATAATATATGCAGCTGGTCAGATAAAATTGTTTTATATAGTAATATATTAGAATTCATGAAGGTTTGATCCAGGACTCCCTGCAAATACCAGAATCTACTCAAGAACCTTACAGAAATATATACAGTGCCTGTATGTGACCTGAATGTGTCCTGGGAACCCTCTAGATCTCTAGATTACTTAGCACACCTAAGACAATGTAAACACTAGGTAAACCATTAGATTACACTGTATAGGACATAAGGACAAGAAAATAAGTACATTTGTATATGTTTCGAACAGATGCAATTTTCAATTATCAATCAGAGTTTGGCTGAATCCACAGATGATAAATCCATGGATATGGAGAACTAGTTACTTCAAACTAATAATCACACATGACAAGAAGGGTCAATGCTTAATGTGCCCAGCTCTGCTCAAAGCCTGAATAACACACCAGCCNTTCAGGAGTACACTCTATTACAAATTCACCTCTAACAAAGAAACAAAGGCAGTTAGCAAGTAGCTGAGCAGGGAGTTTGGGGCATGAAGTCATATAGCATGGATTTTTAAATCACAAGAGGGCTTGGTTCTTCTACTCCTTACCAATCAAATGACCTTCAGTGTGCCATTTAACCTTGCTATACCTTAGTTTTCTCCTTTAAGTAATATAAATAATACAAGTACCAGAGTCACAGGGTTTGGGCAGGATCCAGAAGAAATAAATCTAAAAGTGGGAAATACTTAGCAGTCAGTACTAAGAGCAAGAAAGCAGTGCATCCAAACATCCCTCAGTATTTCAGCCTTCCTTTACATACACAGCCATCGTAATCCTCCATGCCTGTGCTTGTACATGCACAGCAGCAGGGTGAGGGAGGGAGTAGCAGCCTGGAACAGAGCAGAGCTAAGCCATAAATACCTGGAGGCAGGGCTTCCTTGCCCTCTCCAGGAAGCATCTAGGGCACAGCAGCAGAGTAGCAAGCACTCCCAAGCCTCCCGTGGTAATGTGATCCAAGTGCCTTTTCACGAGGACTGTATAAATAGCCCTCTTATTAGAGGACTCAGTGTCCAGCACTCTGGTGGAGGCACGCCCTGCTGGGCTTTCCTCAGGGTTGTAAGCAGTGAAGACTGTGACTTGAAAGCAGCTGCACAAGGCCATGTCCTCCAGGGGCCTCCAAAGGGCTTGTTTTCTCTCTCTACCCAACCCACAATGTTATGTGGTTCTAGAGCCTCCAAAATTAAACCACTGCTAAGCCACCACAACTATTGCGCCCGCCTCTTGGCTCCAAAGACCACAAGGTCTGGGAGAACTGACTTGAGCCAAGTTAATCTGGAAGCACTGGTACACTGTTGACTGCAAGATGTGTTCTTTTGGTTTTTTTCTTCCATATTCTTACCTAGTTCCACTCACCCTGGTACTTCTTTGAGTCACCAGGATTTTATTACAATTCTCTTAGGGAAAGCCCTGGGTCTCCACCAATGAGAGGTTAGTGTTGCTGCTCTGGGCACAATGAATTCAAGTCACCATCTGCAGAGGTAGGAGGCAGTCACAGTGGCAATAAGTCCAATCTGTCAGCCTCAAGGAGGTGTCACTAAACAACACATTCAGTATGGGGGCTGCAGA
>LZPO01044925.1:55382-65759 GCA_001675575.1 Neotoma lepida | reverse complement strand
CAAACCACAGAAACATATTTCTAACAGGCACCCACAGCTGCCACACTAGACTGGGAATCAGATCAGAGCATTGCTCAACCCTCATCAGAGAAGCTTATTCTCGGGGTAGATGTCAATTAACAGAGAAAGTCACAACTGAACAATGACAATGTGCAGAGAGTGAATGACATCTGAGCACTCCTCCCTAAATGGGACATTTTCATCAGACTCCTCCCCTCAGAGCTCAGGGATCTCTGCTGAGGAGGAGTTAGAAATGATGTATGAACCAGGGATGATGGATGACTTCAAGGAAATAGTGTTTTCCAGACAGAACAGTACTGATCCACATAATAAACTGACAGACTGGCACAGAAAGCAAAAGACCAGCACGGTTTCAAATCAGACAAAATCCCACCACTAAGAAGAGGAATTGGACACAAAATTCTACCCTAACCAAGAAACTGTTTGTAATTGATGCCTGCTTGGAAAAGGAAAATCAATTTTCTATAATGTTGTGTCTCTGGATATATCAACCACACTTCAGAGCAGGCACCCTGACTAGGAGTAGTTGACCAACACAGAACAGAGATACTATGTTTGTGTTGTACATTGTTTTATTATTTTTTGTTTCAATTTTTATTTTACTTTGTTTTTGTTTTAGTTCATTGGTTGTTGTTTTGGTTATGAGAGAGAGGGGTAGGGAGAGGGAGAGAGAATGAAGTTGGGTTGGTAGTTAAGAATCTGTGAGGAGCAAATAAAGAGTATGGCCAAATATAATGTATAAAAAAGAATTTATAATAAAAATTAAGTTAAATTTTAAAAGGAAAAAAGAAATTGGAAATGAGGAGAAGAAAGATGAGAAGAAAAATTACTTTATAGTAACATTAGAGCTCTGTACTGTGAATTTTCTATATCATTGCTAGGGTTGGTGATCTCCCAGCCAAAAATATCAATTTCTTCCTTCCTTCTACATCTTTCTCTGTGCAGTTCCTCTTCTCTCTGCCACTTGAAGAGAGGTACCAGAGCAAACACTATNCCTCATTCTGTGAACTTCATTAGTGTTATCCTCAACTGGCACTGAGGTTCTTTTCAGCCTGGCCATTTTACTTGGGATTGGAATTGTAGATAAATATGATTTCTCAGAAGGGCAGTAAAACGGACCATTAAAAACGTAGCACAAATTAGCTTTTTCAATGTAATTGACTGCACACAGAGGGACCATAAGGGATTTGGGACATGAAACAGGCCCATTTCAATGCAAATGGAAAGGAACAAAAGTATACAAAGAGGGTGTGCTAGCCAGTCAGGGAAGACCTGGGCAGAAAACAGAAATAGAGTTTTAATAACCTGGAGGACAAGGGCAAGCTTTTAAGTATCAAACTTGAAGAAATTACTACAGTGATCTTTAAGTCCTGAAACCAAATACAAATCCAGCTGCGCCAGTGTAGCTCCTGGTACTTCTCACAAAAAATGTCAAATCCCCTTCCTTTGATTTTTCTTTTGGAATAGCAGACAAGAAGTGAAAGATTACATGGCTTTAGACTTGTAAAGAAAACTGACTTCTAATGCTCATGATTTGAATAGTTTGTTTGGTGACCATGTACCTCTCTGTCTCTGTCTCTGTCTCTCTCTGTGTGTATGTGTGTGTGGGGTGTGTGTGTGCATGTCTTTGGATTTGTAAACATGACTTTGTGTGAGGATGGGCATAATTGTGAAGCCAACTGTTTCAGTATTTCAGCATGATAAACTGAGATAAAATGAGAATTAAAGAAGTTCACTGACGTTTCAGTGGCTTTCTCTCAGTTCACTCACACAGATATTCTGAGGGGTGCGGTCATTCTACTTGTCCTTTTTATCAATGTAGAGGGTATAATTAGAGCTTAAGTTCATAAAAGTTAAAATAACATAAGAGACAGGACTTAAAGCCTTGTTCTACCACTTAAATTTTTATCACTTGGATCAAATAAATGACAATGTTCTAGCTGTGGCTGAGAAGTTTTTCCCTGAAGAATTAAATGTAATAAATAAAAGATTGTCTCTCTTGTGTTATTCTGAGTTCTCATCTACACATTAATGTTCTGTACTTGTTTCAAGAAACAGCAGACCAAGATCACAAGCTGACTAATCCAGTAAAGTCAGCTGCATCCCTAATACTTCTAAGCTGTTCTGGATCAAATTTGACCTACTCTTCTGGGCTTCTTAAGACAGTAGCTGGAAACACATTGCTGAAAGATCACATTGGAACTGTGTGTGCAGTTTGTATAGTATCAGGTTGTTTTCTTCATCAGACAATATCAAGCTTGTGGGATATTACATCAAATGATTGTTCTAAAGATAACTGGTACCATATATTTGCGAATAAAAACTCCTGGAAAGCAAATGAGTTTGTGAAAACTGACTGACCAATTAAAACTTCAATTACTGTGAAGACTATTGTGTGTCCAGGGCCTAATTACAATTTATCTTTGGCTTTCTTTAGCCCACTAAATAGCCATTCCTTGCTCAACCCTGTGTTTGACCAAACATCCCGAGTGTAACTAAATAACATTTTGGAATGTATTTACTTTAAAACTCTAATTTCCCACATACCAAAAGGCTAACAATCATCAGATAACATCTGAAGCTGATAGCTAAGATTCTTCTACTGTGCTGTAACCACCACTTTGTGATTCCACCAATGTATTTAAAAGCGCCTTGAGTAATGGTTATCTTTGATATGCTGCCNTACAAACTTTATGAAGATTATTTGATATTGGAACAAGGAATTTGGAGAAACCAAAACATATATATATATATATTATGGTCCAATTGTGAGTGACTATATGGACCATAGTCACTCACAATTGGCTCCAGAACAAACTATCTTAAAGTACCTTTAAGTCAAAAATGCATTATTTTGTCAAAAAATTCTATGTTCATGGTTATAAAAATATAATGTAATCTTTCATGAATATTGTTTTACTCAGAGAATATGGATTTCAAAGATGTCATCAGTACAGAGCATGTGAGAATTTTGAAGAGATTATGCCCATGCTATTTGTACTGAAATAGTGCATATGCTTCCAGCTCCCCTCCCTATTAATGGATACAACCAACTATGTTATTTCAAGTCCTAGGAAACGACAAAGAAAAATACATCTTGTAACTGACAGCCAGTGTCATTGTGGCAAACTCAGGTGACTACAAAGAACCATATGACTCTCATACATATGAGCACAGTCTTTTCACATGTGTCCTGTCTTTTACTTTTGATAGAATCTCTGATGAAAATCACACCCCAGCCTACTAAATACATGCATACTTAGATACCTAGTATAAGATACATTCCAGTGCAGGCATTTGAGGCTTAGATTAAAAATAAAAATCAGAAGAGCCTATCTTTAGACTCTTTTTATTGTTGTTGCCTAGACTTTATTCATGAGAATTCCTCCTATACTCATTTCAAAACTTTCAGGTAAGTCATTTCTGTCTTACAGAACTGACATCACATCTTTAACACAAGACAGGAATATGATATAAAAATAAAACCACTGATGTTTTGTGCACAAATGCTGTTCATCTTTTAACTGAAGGCAATATGGCAATGCAATATGCAGAGTGAACTAATATGCTGAAAATAAGAAGTCACCCTCTGCTCTGCGGTCTTTCTCTTTCTCATCCAGGTATTTAGATGAAGAATTTGAACCTTGTAGTTGTAGGTACCTTTACATAGTTTTAGCTGTTGATTTTTTATATTTATATTTCATATTTTTATATTATATTTTATATTTTTATATTCATATTTTTATATTTACTAACACAAAATACAAGAAAATAATTCCTTTTTATATAAGATTTCTTGATTACAAAAAAAAATCTAAGAGATTTTAAAATAAGGAATGATTCGTCAAGTTGAGCCACAGTGGGCTCATTGAAGCTACTCAAGACCGAATTTTATTTATAAAATCCATAAGCATGTAAGTTTGAAAAAGAATTACAAGAAACTAGGGACAATATTAAAGCCTTCAAAATGTGTTGTTAAAGAAATTTTCCGCCAGAGACTTGGGAAAGTTAAATAAAAATTTCTTACACAAAACTTCTATAAATGGAAAAATTTAATATAGCACAAACTTTCTTTTGATAAAATTCAATGTCATTTTCTTTTAACCACCTGGCAGTCATTAAAAAGTTCATAGAAGATGGCTGAATTCACCTTCTTATATCATTTTAAGTGCTTTAACTAGGAACAGGTGTCTGTGCCTTATCAATGTAAATGACCCTTTTCAAACACCTGCCTACTAAAGCCCTCTGTGATCCTGGAATATTGGTTTGGTACCAAAATTTGTTTTAAAATTCATATTCAGTATGCTTTGGACCATCTAAGTCTATAAATACTAATCATGTATGTACACAAAAAATAGAAAGCAAACACTAGCTACCGCATCAATTATACACTCTTATTGATCATTTACATGAAAACTAGCATATTCTCATAAACAGAGCCAAACATTTTCACACTGTCTGGTAAAACATTTTTTTTTCAGACAGGACTTCTCTGAGCAGTCCTGGCTGTCCTGGAACTCACTCTGTAGACCAGGCTGGCTTTGAACTTGGAGACTCACCTGCTTCTGCCTCCCAAGTACTGATGCATACTTGGTTGTAAACGTTGCAGAAGTTTATAGTAAGTCACATGTTTAAAATTCCCCATCACAATAGTATTTAATTATTAATTAAATAATTAATAGTAATTAATAACTATAATGCTTCATGTAGACTATTGAACTCAAAGGCAAAATATGTTAGGAAACTAAAAATAAATGGATGGAATACCAAAGAAAGTTCTAGGAAATTTTATGTTTGATCTGCTATCTGGTCTTAATCATTCACTAACTCAATCAAAAGTTGCATATAGATAAATATGTAGTTGTACCCCTAGACGTGTGTGTGTGTGTGTGTGTGNGGACCATTAAAAACGTAGCACAAATTAGCTTTTTCAATGTAATTGACTGCACACAGAGGGACCATAAGGGATTTGGGACATGAAACAGGCCCATTTCAATGCAAATGGAAAGGAACAAAAGTATACAAAGAGGGTGTGCTAGCCAGTCAGGGAAGACCTGGGCAGAAAACAGAAATAGAGTTTTAATAACCTGGAGGACAAGGGCAAGCTTTTAAGTATCAAACTTGAAGAAATTACTACAGTGATCTTTAAGTCCTGAAACCAAATACAAATCCAGCTGCGCCAGTGTAGCTCCTGGTACTTCTCACAAAAAATGTCAAATCCCCTTCCTTTGATTTTTCTTTTGGAATAGCAGACAAGAAGTGAAAGATTACATGGCTTTAGACTTGTAAAGAAAACTGACTTCTAATGCTCATGATTTGAATAGTTTGTTTGGTGACCATGTACCTCTCTGTCTCTGTCTCTGTCTCTCTCTGTGTGTATGTGTGTGTGGGGTGTGTGTGTGCATGTCTTTGGATTTGTAAACATGACTTTGTGTGAGGATGGGCATAATTGTGAAGCCAACTGTTTCAGTATTTCAGCATGATAAACTGAGATAAAATGAGAATTAAAGAAGTTCACTGACGTTTCAGTGGCTTTCTCTCAGTTCACTCACACAGATATTCTGAGGGGTGCGGTCATTCTACTTGTCCTTTTTATCAATGTAGAGGGTATAATTAGAGCTTAAGTTCATAAAAGTTAAAATAACATAAGAGACAGGACTTAAAGCCTTGTTCTACCACTTAAATTTTTATCACTTGGATCAAATAAATGACAATGTTCTAGCTGTGGCTGAGAAGTTTTTCCCTGAAGAATTAAATGTAATAAATAAAAGATTGTCTCTCTTGTGTTATTCTGAGTTCTCATCTACACATTAATGTTCTGTACTTGTTTCAAGAAACAGCAGACCAAGATCACAAGCTGACTAATCCAGTAAAGTCAGCTGCATCCCTAATACTTCTAAGCTGTTCTGGATCAAATTTGACCTACTCTTCTGGGCTTCTTAAGACAGTAGCTGGAAACACATTGCTGAAAGATCACATTGGAACTGTGTGTGCAGTTTGTATAGTATCAGGTTGTTTTCTTCATCAGACAATATCAAGCTTGTGGGATATTACATCAAATGATTGTTCTAAAGATAACTGGTACCATATATTTGCGAATAAAAACTCCTGGAAAGCAAATGAGTTTGTGAAAACTGACTGACCAATTAAAACTTCAATTACTGTGAAGACTATTGTGTGTCCAGGGCCTAATTACAATTTATCTTTGGCTTTCTTTAGCCCACTAAATAGCCATTCCTTGCTCAACCCTGTGTTTGACCAAACATCCCGAGTGTAACTAAATAACATTTTGGAATGTATTTACTTTAAAACTCTAATTTCCCACATACCAAAAGGCTAACAATCATCAGATAACATCTGAAGCTGATAGCTAAGATTCTTCTACTGTGCTGTAACCACCACTTTGTGATTCCACCAATGTATTTAAAAGCGCCTTGAGTAATGGTTATCTTTGATATGCTGCCNTACAAACTTTATGAAGATTATTTGATATTGGAACAAGGAATTTGGAGAAACCAAAACATATATATATATATATTATGGTCCAATTGTGAGTGACTATATGGACCATAGTCACTCACAATTGGCTCCAGAACAAACTATCTTAAAGTACCTTTAAGTCAAAAATGCATTATTTTGTCAAAAAATTCTATGTTCATGGTTATAAAAATATAATGTAATCTTTCATGAATATTGTTTTACTCAGAGAATATGGATTTCAAAGATGTCATCAGTACAGAGCATGTGAGAATTTTGAAGAGATTATGCCCATGCTATTTGTACTGAAATAGTGCATATGCTTCCAGCTCCCCTCCCTATTAATGGATACAACCAACTATGTTATTTCAAGTCCTAGGAAACGACAAAGAAAAATACATCTTGTAACTGACAGCCAGTGTCATTGTGGCAAACTCAGGTGACTACAAAGAACCATATGACTCTCATACATATGAGCACAGTCTTTTCACATGTGTCCTGTCTTTTACTTTTGATAGAATCTCTGATGAAAATCACACCCCAGCCTACTAAATACATGCATACTTAGATACCTAGTATAAGATACATTCCAGTGCAGGCATTTGAGGCTTAGATTAAAAATAAAAATCAGAAGAGCCTATCTTTAGACTCTTTTTATTGTTGTTGCCTAGACTTTATTCATGAGAATTCCTCCTATACTCATTTCAAAACTTTCAGGTAAGTCATTTCTGTCTTACAGAACTGACATCACATCTTTAACACAAGACAGGAATATGATATAAAAATAAAACCACTGATGTTTTGTGCACAAATGCTGTTCATCTTTTAACTGAAGGCAATATGGCAATGCAATATGCAGAGTGAACTAATATGCTGAAAATAAGAAGTCACCCTCTGCTCTGCGGTCTTTCTCTTTCTCATCCAGGTATTTAGATGAAGAATTTGAACCTTGTAGTTGTAGGTACCTTTACATAGTTTTAGCTGTTGATTTTTTATATTTATATTTCATATTTTTATATTATATTTTATATTTTTATATTCATATTTTTATATTTACTAACACAAAATACAAGAAAATAATTCCTTTTTATATAAGATTTCTTGATTACAAAAAAAAATCTAAGAGATTTTAAAATAAGGAATGATTCGTCAAGTTGAGCCACAGTGGGCTCATTGAAGCTACTCAAGACCGAATTTTATTTATAAAATCCATAAGCATGTAAGTTTGAAAAAGAATTACAAGAAACTAGGGACAATATTAAAGCCTTCAAAATGTGTTGTTAAAGAAATTTTCCGCCAGAGACTTGGGAAAGTTAAATAAAAATTTCTTACACAAAACTTCTATAAATGGAAAAATTTAATATAGCACAAACTTTCTTTTGATAAAATTCAATGTCATTTTCTTTTAACCACCTGGCAGTCATTAAAAAGTTCATAGAAGATGGCTGAATTCACCTTCTTATATCATTTTAAGTGCTTTAACTAGGAACAGGTGTCTGTGCCTTATCAATGTAAATGACCCTTTTCAAACACCTGCCTACTAAAGCCCTCTGTGATCCTGGAATATTGGTTTGGTACCAAAATTTGTTTTAAAATTCATATTCAGTATGCTTTGGACCATCTAAGTCTATAAATACTAATCATGTATGTACACAAAAAATAGAAAGCAAACACTAGCTACCGCATCAATTATACACTCTTATTGATCATTTACATGAAAACTAGCATATTCTCATAAACAGAGCCAAACATTTTCACACTGTCTGGTAAAACATTTTTTTTTCAGACAGGACTTCTCTGAGCAGTCCTGGCTGTCCTGGAACTCACTCTGTAGACCAGGCTGGCTTTGAACTTGGAGACTCACCTGCTTCTGCCTCCCAAGTACTGATGCATACTTGGTTGTAAACGTTGCAGAAGTTTATAGTAAGTCACATGTTTAAAATTCCCCATCACAATAGTATTTAATTATTAATTAAATAATTAATAGTAATTAATAACTATAATGCTTCATGTAGACTATTGAACTCAAAGGCAAAATATGTTAGGAAACTAAAAATAAATGGATGGAATACCAAAGAAAGTTCTAGGAAATTTTATGTTTGATCTGCTATCTGGTCTTAATCATTCACTAACTCAATCAAAAGTTGCATATAGATAAATATGTAGTTGTACCCCTAGACGTGTGTGTGTGTGTGTGTGTGTGTGTGTGCTCATGTATTACTTACTTTTGTATGGTTGTGATAAAATGCCATGACCAAGGAACCTTACAGAAGGAAGGGCTTATTTGGGCATATTATTCCAGAGGTTAAATGTCTGTCACTATTACAGCAGGGAAGCACGGCAGCAGTAGGCATGGTGGTTAGAGCAGTGAGTTGAGAACTTATGTCTTAAGCACAAGCACAAAACAGAGAAAGTGAACTGGGAAAGGCACTAAGCANTTAACTTTCACAGGGCCCCTCTAATGAAACACTTCTTCCTACAAGGCCACACCTCTAAACCTCCCCGAACTGTGCCATCCATTGTAGACCAAACATTCTCATACCCAAGGTTATGGGAGCTATTTATTACTTAAACCAGCAATTCTATTCTCTGGTCCCCATAAACTCATAGCCATATCATAAAGCAAAATGCATTTAATCCAACTTCAAATGTATCCCTAGTCCTTTACACTCCTAACACTTTTTAAAAGTCCAAGTCTTGAGCTGGGCGGTGGTGGCACACGCCTTTAATCCCAGTACTCGGGAGGCAGAGCCAGGCAGATCTCTGTGAGCTCAAGGCCAGCCTAGTCTACAAAGCGAGTTCCAAGACAGGCTTCAAAGCTACACAGAGAAACCCTGTCTCAAAAACCAAAAAAAAAGAGAAAAAGAAAAAAAAAGTCCAANTCTCATATTTGAAATCATAAACTCCACATTTACGGATCTAAGGTATTGTTTTTTATAATTATCATATTTTTAATTTGAGTTATTATTTCATTTTGTTATCTGTTGTTATTTTAGGTCATTCTTGGTCATTATTAGTACATTCATCCCTCTATGCTCTTGTCGTATTATTAGTTTAATCACTAATGTCACTAACTACTCAGTTCTCTGTTCCTGCTATGTAATATTGTCGTATTATTGAACATCTATAGATAGAGTCATATACTATGAATTTTATTTCTTTTGGCTTTTGAAATTCCTCTTAGTAATATGCCAGTGGCAATTTGGTAATTATTATGCCTATATTAGTGATGCTTTTGTTATAACAGAGTTCCTCTGTGTCATGGTGTATCAGTTTTCACCTGTCAAATTGACAGACAGGTCAAAATCCCCTGGGAAGAGGGAACTTGGAATGAGACATTACCTAGAGCAAGTTGGCCTGAGGTCACATCTGCACCAGATTTTCTTTACTGTTAATTGATGTGGATAGACTCAGTCCATTGTGGTCAGTGTCATCCCCAGGCAGGCTGGACCCAGGCTGTGTAAGAAAGGTAGCTGAGAAAGCCAGAAAACAGCCTTCCTTTATAGTTTCTGCTTCAAGCTCCTGCCTTGGCTTCCTTCAATAATGGACTACAAAGTGTAGGATGAAATAAACCCTTTCCTCTTCATGTTGCTTTTGCAGTTTATCATAGCACAAAAGAAAAAGTAGAATAATGTGGCATACCCATCCTCCCATGGGTGGATGCACTACTCTAATGTTTCAAAACTGTTAGGATTTTTGTAGTGTTATTTCTTCCTCTGGGCACATGTTTTGTAAATTTCTAGAAGTAAAGTCATTAGATTATGGATTATGCATACAATGAATTTCATCAAAACTGCAAAATAATATTAAAATTTTCTAATATTTTAAAGTTGCTTTGGAGTTTTTGATGTCTGTTAAGCACCTATCATTCCTAATAAT
>LZPO01044925.1:17330-37186 GCA_001675575.1 Neotoma lepida | reverse complement strand
GAGGGAGGGAGCTGGTGGGGCGGGAAGAGGGAGGAGAGGGGAAACTGGTGGGGTGGGAGGAGGGAGGAGAGGGGGATCTGAGGTTGGTATGTAAAAGGAGTGGAAGATCTTTTTAATGTTAAAATAAATAAATTAATTAATTAAAAAATAAATGTATGAATATATATAAATACATGTAAAGACACAAGTACAATCTGATCAATCTGCATAATGTTACTTGTACGTAAGTTTTCAGCGCCAAACATTTGGTATTGGACAGCCAATTGGTGTGCTCTTCCTTAAGGAAGACTGTCTCCTGCTTGTGTGTTTTGATTTTGAGACTGGATTTACACATCCCAGGCTGGATCTTCTTGAGCTCCCAATTCTCTTGTCTCCACCACTCAGTGCTCAAACTCTAGATACGCACCACCCTAACTGTCTGTATAGAATTTTTAAACAAACTAAGTGGAGAGGGAGACTATGATGGAGATGAAGAGAGGAAAGAGAGAGAGAGAGAGAGAGAGACAGAGACAGAGACAGAGACAGAGACAGAGACAGAGACAGAGAGACAGAGAGAGAAAACAGCATGGAAGGCATTCTGATTCAGATTTGAGGACATGAAAATTATACTGAGAATAATATAAATAAAGGAATTATGTAACAATTATGTAGAATACTTTTTGTTCATTTTCTGTGGTAAAGTTTGGTGTGGATAGAACCCAGAGTCTGGTGCACAGTAGGTAAAAGTTCCATCAGTAAGTTCTGTCTCTATCTGAGTGATAAAGCGTTTACAGTTAGATGGCAAATTAGAACTGTGTTTAAGTTCTTTTATTACTTTAAGTGACAGTTGTATATAGAATGACTATTACATGATTGTAATAAAATATTTACATATAAGCACACATTTATCCATATGTATATATACTCACTTATAAATAATCATATACTTATCCTTGTCATTTTAAAAATTTTTACTCTTTAATAAATAAAATATCAAGGTACATGTAAACTTAACCATGAGAATGAAAGACTCACAATGGCATGTTTAGATTATAAATGGGTTTCCTTCCTTTCCAGCCAAAATTACAATAAAATATATCAGTATAAAATTATAAGTGAAAATAATTCATTGTTATTTTTCATCACAAATTCACTTTTCCCATTAATACGTCTTTTAAATAATGAAGTTATTAAAGTCAGTGATAACTGAGTAGGAAACTCAAATTAATCACTACTTTACACTTGGGGTGTGAGTTTCATTAATTATTTTAACCCTTCAATCACAATGAGTTTTGTGTGAAACGATATTAATGCTCAAAAGCTTTATGAATTATTTGGTGGGAGATAATAAAAGTATAATTCTGGTTGAATACACTCTTATTTTCCTCAAATTCACAAGAGTTCATTTTGACTTTTCTGTACTCCATAATTGAATATAGAATTCAGCTTTGCATTCCCTTCATTCTTCCTTCAAGATCAAGCAAAAAGCAGTGTAAGGAGAAAAATGCTTGCCTTCCTTTAGTCTGTTTTGCATACTGATCTGTATGTGATATGTGAAATTGATCCTACTAGATATAATTCAAAACAAAAGAGTCAAAATAATTTATTAGAAAATAGCATTGTCTTACAAGTCAAACTGTAAATTAGGGTGGGTGATAGATTGGGTCAAAATTTCAATGAGTTGCTATTTAATTCAAATGTTTTCAAATTCAAAGTAATAATACAAAGTATCATGCCTGAGATTTGGTAAAATTAAACACATTCTTTCTGTTGCTTATTGGTCATTTAATATGTTCTATACAGAGACTTCCACACTGAGTGAACTTAATGTGGTTAAGTTCTTGAGTTTCATTTTCCAAGGGTGAAACTCCAAGTTCATGGTCAACCATGCTCTTTTTATTCTGTGTCTTTTCAGTACTTTGTAAATTATAGCTGTCTTCATTTTTTCACTACTTTACTCTCTATGAATCTGTTTCTTTCAAAGGACAAACGCTATTTTGAAGCATAGGATTTTGCTTTGGTCTTCAGTGTAATCATCCCTCCAAATCCTGCCAATCACCCGTGGACTAAAGCAGTTCTTCTCTTCAGATCATAATATGACCTTTAGCGCTGTCTGTCATCTCAAGTTTATGCCGTTATAAGTTGAGACTGTGTCCTTTTTCATTCTCAACACTGAGAGGACTTAAAGGAGATCTCAATTTTATTCTATTTCCCACATTTTGACAACTTCAGACTCAGGATGACCCATTGCTCTGAACTCAATATAGACTTACTTTTGCCAGGGCTCTGTGATTGGCTCCCTGTAAGATGAACAGGACACCTTGAACTCATCCTTATAATCCCATTATCTTCCTCTTCATATTTTTGGGCCTACTTTTGAGTCTGACTCAGAATGTCGTCCAGCAAATGTTTCATAGAGACTTCGCTACTTTCAGCTACATATCACAGCATAACAGAGTGCTCTAGCTGAATCACGGGCTAATGAGTATTGATCTCTATGGATTAAAGTAGATGGACATAAATTATTTCCTTGCTTACTTTCTCCCTNTAATTTCTTGCAAATCTGAAGTTCTAATCACTTTAAATATCTCTAAATGGATAGGAACTAAGACAGAGACATATTTACAGATTAACCAGTTAATGATTGCCCAATCTGTGTGACATCAATATTGCCCCATTCAACAGGCCCTCTCAGCTCTGTGTTAGTGTTCTCAATAGACTTTCAGTCCTGGAAAATGTCCTCTTACTAGGTTTTCACTGTCTTCTCTGCACTAGAAGTTGCTTCCCCAAAGCTCAAGACAATCTTCTGTTTTATTCAACCATGCATATCACATACAAGAACAGTGTATGACATATATTAGATACTCCATAGATCACCTTTCTTAATCAATTATTTTTCACATTTGGCAGGAGCAAAGATGTAGAATGTTCTTGGAAATATTATTTTTATTACATTTATTTGCATATTTTCACTCTGTTTATATACACATTTACAGGTATGGACTGCTATTGTCTATACTCTAGGACCCATCCAAATGAATTTTCATGAGTGTCTGGATTCCTAGATACTCAATCATATAGCTAAATTAAAGTGATGCATAGTTTGGAACATTTACTAACTGGGCTGACAAACTTCATAGAAAGGGGGTGACCACCTCAACTAGAGCCTTGTGCAGTTTTGAATGCAGCCTATTTTGTCTTTTGATTACTAAAATGTTATATATTCTTGGTTATTCACTTCTATGGCAATGTCCTTTTCTGCTCACTTATGTAGATCCATCATTCTTCACTGTAAAAGCAAAATTCCCAGAGTCTGGTGCAACACAGCAAGCATGCAAAAACTAGCTCTCAAGTTTTAGAAGTAATCTCCCAAAGGATCGAGTTTTATTTTTAAACTGAAAAAAATTCCTTAAACTAAAAAGGTGAAATAGAAAAGTTTATTAACACCATTTAGAATATATCCCAGTCTATATCAAAAGGACTTGACAGAACATCATTTCTTTTAAGTTGAAAACATCTGTCTTAAACATCAGCAGATTGGGATTTGACACAATCCATTCACCTGCCTAATTTACAATTTGACTTGAAAAGACAGTTTTATGCTCTCATAAATTATAATGGATCTTGTGATTTGAACTATATTTAGCAGGGTCAATTTAACAGGTCACATGAAGAAGTCCAGTGTGCAAAAGATTAAANGAAAGCCAACATTTTTCTGCTTCTGTCATGCTAGTCTCCCTATACTGTATGGGGAATTAAGAAAACGAATCCAAAGTGCCCAGATCTATATTGAGTATTTTAAATTGTTTAATAAGCCTAGTTTGCACTCAGAAAGTTGTGCAATAATCCAGTCTTAAATGCCTTGACCCTTCCAAAGGATTTGAACTTCATAAAACAACTATGGGAAAGGAATTGCCTGTCAGCACTGATTATTTAAGAAATGATTCAGAATTTTGAGCCAGCATGTGTTGTAATCATATATATATATACTCTGCTCTTATACACATCTAGATGAAATGATTCAGAATTTTGAGCCAGCATGTGTTGTAATCATATATATATATATACTCTGTATCCAGATAAACAATTCATGGCCAATGTATAGCAATTCTTTCTCAATTTAAGTCACTATTCTTATTTTATTCTGTAAAATANAAGGTATTACATACATGTCAACTGGTACTATTCTCAATAATTACAATACCTCTCTAATTTTGTATCCACAATCCAGTTTCTGTATCCAGAATGCACAGTACATCTCATTACATTTTCTTCTTTGTCTTTGTCTTTTAAAGAGCTCTCTGTTCAAATATTTCTCATGATTTTTAAATTCCCCAACCTCATGTACTGAACTCTTACTATACAACATTCTTATTTATAAGTCATCCCTTTGGAATTTCATCATGGAATATTTTCATTAAAATACTGTTTTTTAAGCAACTTCAGAATGATGAGTGTTCTGTGGTAAAAATATATTCTATGCTCCAGGAAATTATTTTAGACATAATAAGCAAACAGAAATTATTTACTTAATTAATCCCCTTCAAATACCCATTATGTAACATTTTATCTATTATATTGCCTTTTTAAGTAGTGCATATACATATGTAACTAATCTCAGGTGAGAAGATAAGTATCCTGAATGTCCTCTCTTATGTTACGATTATCACCAAGTTTTCTCGATGAATGATCTTAAATAGAACATGGACCACACATCACTGCCATCTGAGTGCCTTAGAAGCTAATAACCTGATGAGTTACTATGTGACTCTTCTATCACTTTGTTTACTGTTACATCCTGTCACCAACTACAGTGAGTCAGGCTGAGACATCAAATAAATTATTAACACTCTTCCTATCAATTTCTTACTTACAAATGGTGTTTAATGTCATTGATCTGGTATTCAGTACTTATCAGTTTTTATTAGATTTTCATACATCGGTCCATTCATCAAATACAGAATAAAATCTAGGTGATCCATCATGTACCAAGTCATGAGGGTGTAGTTGAGATAAAAAAGGAATTCTTTCCTTATGGGCCTTCCCAATAGGGATAGAGAAAATATTTTATTGAAAAGATCTGAGATAGCTCTAAGAATGTAACAGTTGAGTAGATAATATACTGAACTTAGGAAGTACGTAATGTAGGATCCAGGAAGGAAGTGTCCAGTCAATGATAGGGCAAAATTACAGGTCTTATTAGACTCAATTTGGCATAGAGGTAAAACTGAACAGACAGCGTGGTGCTAGCTGGGGTTTAATGGTCATTGGGGAGACTGTTAAAGAGTCCCGGGCAGTTCAGTGCTATGAATACAAGACACAGAAGTGGGATACTGCCTTAGTTTGGGATTTTATTGCTGTGAAGAGACACCATGACCATGGCAACTCTTTAAAAAAACAAAAACAAACCAACAACAAAACAAATCTTTATCGATTCATTGGAAATTTCGTATCATGCACCCAAACCCGCTCAATTCCCAGTCCCTCCATATCTGGCCCTCATCCCCACAGTATGCCCCTCAGATTAATTAAAATAAAACAATCCCCCCGAAAACCACCTTGATCCTCCACCTTTCCAACACCTCTTCAATCATCCTAGTGGCATTGGGAGCTGCAGTGTGTCGTGCAGTGCGAAAGGGACTGGTCCTTCAGAACTGTAACTGCAGAATCTCCATGACTCGGGGCAACAATAGGATATCCTGACTCAGCGGAACAACAGGCTATCCAAGAGGAGTTTCGATGACGATGTGCTAGAAACCAGAAGCCTTGAACCAGACCACAGCAACTCTTATAAAGAAAACATTTAATTGGGGTGACTCGATTAGTTTCTTCAGTCCATTATCATCATGGCGGGGAGCATGGTGGTATGCAGGCAAACATGGTGCTGGAGGAATAGCTGAGAGTCCTACATCTTGTAAGCAACACTGGATGGTATCCTCAGCCTAAGAAACTTCAAAACTCACCCCCACAGTGACACACTTCCTCCAACAAGGCCATACGGACTCCAACAAAGCCACACCTCCTAAGAGTGCTGTGGGAGATTAGGGATCCAATTACATTCAAACTACCACAGAAACCAAGGATAAGGTCCAATAATTTTAGCTTAAGAAACTATTCAATAAAGGATTTTTTACTAAAGTAAGGAACACTGTGGAAGGACGCTGTGGAAACCAGGGATATAATTTGGAGTATGATACATTTGAGATGCTCTTTGGAATTTGAAGTGTAGATAAGAATAACCAGACAATATTATTATGGGCCAGGTCTGTGAAAGAAGAATAGCTATCCCACCTCAGGTGAAAACAATATATGGAGGCTGGAGAAATGGCTTATTGGTTACGAGAACTCACTGCTCTCACAAACTAATGGGGTTTTGTTTCTTANCACTCACATGGTGGCTCATAACAGTCTGTACCTCCATTTCTAGAGGGTTCAACATCCTCTGGTCTACACAGGCATCAAGTACAAACATGGTACACAAATACAAATATAGGAAAATAATCATATACATAAAGTAATTAAATAAAAAATAAAATAAAATCAATCTATAGGATGTGAACACCCTCAATGAACAATATAGTATCAAACTAATATAAAATGACTTTATATATTAAAAGTGACTTAGAGGATGGTGTGATTTTCTGACATGATTTAAAATATTATGATCTTTTAGGATTGCTAATCATACACACTTTAATCTTATGAGTGCATAGAATCAAAAAAAAAGTATTCCAGAAGTTATTCAGAGAGATGGGGAAACAGAGTCAAAGGAATTTGGAACCTAGGTATGAAAGACAGTTCTGATTGGCTGAGAAGATAAGCCAGGAATAAACCCAGTGCCTAGAAGCAATGAAAAATTTTATATAAAAGCAAGCAAAGGAATAAGAACCTCAGTTTTAACAAGGGACTGAAGTGTGCTGACTAGCCACTTTGGTGAGTAAGGCACTGTGTACCCCTCCAAAGACTGTGACAGTCTCCAATCCTCTTCAGATTTCTGTTTGGTGGTATCTGGAGCATATGAACCACATGGGCTGATTGTGCTTGCATCTGGACTCAAGTGAGGCATCAGACTTGTGATGGGCTGTGGATGATGCGATTGGTGGCTTATTTGCTATGGTTTTATGCTAAAAGCTCTGTTTGCCTTCATTTGTTATAAAGGTAATAGAAAAAGAAAATCATCATAGAAGTGGTTCCTTTTACTTCAGGCTTTAATGTGGTTTGGCACCATACTATCAATCTATTCTGAGAGGATATTTAAGTTTGAGATTTATTTTGTTTGGACTTTGTTGTTGCTGTTGTTATCATTTGTTTGTCTTCAGTAAGAAGCACAGGAAGACAGAACATAGTCTAGCTCTGATAACTGGGCCTTGTAACCTATGTAGTTTCATGCAGAAGGAGCCATAAGTCAGTCAAATTCAGAGGATCTGGGGTATAAAGACAGTATCANTGAAGAGTCAAGTCTAAACTTGACATATTTTATTGCTTTTAAGATAATGCTGTTGGACAAACAGCACAGAAAACAAGTCCAGACAATGGAAACACTAAATTCAGCTGAGGATGTGGGACCTGGAGAACTCACATCCATTGCTAGGAGGAAGCAAGTGGTAGAGGGATTTGGGCTGACAACTAGCAAGTGTCTTCTTGTGTATTCTTATCATTTAACCATTTGCCTAAAGGAACTGAAAGTTTACTTCCACACAAAAACTACATATGAATATTCCCTCTGTAGATAGATGGATAAATAAACTGTAGTACAGCCTGGTAATAGATTTTGAAAATAAGTGAGCCATTAATCCATGAAAAAAAAAAACATAGGGGGCTGCTCGGGAGATTTTTCGGTAAATAAGAGGCTGAACAGGACATATGTTTGATTCCCAGCACCCACATCAACCACATGGCAGCTCACAACCATCTGTAATTCCAATTCCAGGTGATCTGACACACTCTTTTGGCTTCCAAGGGTACCAGGAATGCAATTAATGCAAAGATATGCTTGCATGTCAGACACCCATATATTAAAAAGCGAGAGAGAAAGAAACAGAAGGAGAGTGGGAAGGAGAAGTACAGAGGGGGAAATATTAATTATGTATTTCTAAGTGAATCGTGTCAACGCAATAAAAGCTGCATGGTGTGATTTCAACCTCAATTCACACAAAAGACAGAACTGTAAAAACAGTAAAAGGATCAAAGTCATCTAATCCTATGCATATGCAAATTCTATGCCTTTAATAGCTAGTGAGTAGATATTTGACTTGTCTTCCTTTTCTCATTATTACAAATAATCTTGTTTTGAACATTCATGGTACCATTTTTGGACAGCCCTGGCTTTAATTCACTTGGGATTTGTGGCTCCTTTGAGCATGCTGAGTTATTTTGCCCTTGCTTCACTCAAGATTCTTGTCAGTTTTAGAGTGTTTATTTTTTTTTCTCTGATCTGTGAGCTTATCCTACTTCAAGGTGGTCAGATCCCTCAGGAATTATATTAATGTGTTTTTTCCAAATTTTAGAAGTTTCAGCAAAAGATTAGGTTAATGTATGACATCTCTCTCCATTGTCCCTTCTATTTCTCCCCTCTCTCTTTCATGTGAGTGTGGTACACATATCTGTTTGTAGACATGTCTGTGTGTGGTGTGTCTATGGAGGTCTAAAGTTTATGTCAGATGTATTTCTTGATCACTATCAACTTTATTGAGTCAGGTTCTCTAGATTAACATAGATCTGGCCAATTCCAGCCAGCCTATATAGCCAGCTTGCTCCTGGGTAATCCCTTCATAGTGTTAGCATTACAGGTGCGCAAATGCCTACTTGGCTTTTATGTTATTTCTGGGAATCCAAGCTCTGGTCATGTGATTTCTAGTGATATCTGCCTCTGCTTTTTAATTGATAGGAGTTTTGTAAGATCAAATCTTGATGGCACCTGCTAAAAGTTCAGAGTTCTTCAGTTTCTCTGCTTTTTNCTCATGCATCCTGTGTGTATACTTCTACCAAAATGTCAGAGCAGACGGGCAACATGCACTTTGATAACTCTTCTTGGTGGGAGCATTCACAGCTGGTGATGTCCTGAAGATGCTCTCTTCATTAAAGGTCCCAGCAAAGGCACGATATATTATCCACAGACACTGCCGTTAGCTCTTGTCATCCATGGATGCTGCCCATGGACTGGCTATCAACCCAAAAGCAGTACATTGGAAGCTTTATGTGCCACAAAGGGCCTTTCTTTTACCTTCTAGGTGGTAATTGGTTCATTATCTCTGCCTTCACTGGGGTCCTGTAATGACTGACGGTCTTAGCAGCAGTGAGATATTTCTGAAGATGCAATAACAGAACATCAGTTTATGTATCCAAGGTGATTTTTTTCATGTATTCACCCATGTTGTACCCCAGCCCCAGGCCTTCACTGTAGCCTTTGTTCTGAACACAAACCATGCTGACTTCATACTGTGTGTATCATCTTGACANATAACACTCTAACAAACACTGAAACAGGTCAGAACACTCTAACAAACACTGAAACAGCTCAGCTCAGATTTGAGTTGAATTGCAAGGCTTTGGTTATTGTTAATTGTTGTTTTTGTTTGTTTTTCACTGTATTGGAAATTAAATCAAGGACTTTAAGTATTCCCAGTAAAGCCTCTGCCTTAACAACTCAAATTTTTTACATTTGTCATTGTTACATTTTGTATATTTGTGTGTGTGTGTGTGTTGCTTGAATGTACCTGTGTATAAGCACATGCACAGTATGCACATGTTGATCAGAAAACAACTTAGAGGAGTCAGTGCTCTACTTCTACCTGTAGGTTCTGGTGATCAAATTCAGAATTCCTGGCTAGGTGTCAATTACTTTTTGCTTGCTGAATCATCTCACCAACTGAAGAGTGATACTGTTTTCATGCAAAGTTATCAGTTCTCATAGGAATAAAAATTAATATTGGGGGGGAAAANGACTATTGAGTATTTCCCTACCTTCCTTCCTCAACACGTAAGTTTCAAATTAACATGTCTTTGGATTACATCAGAATATATACTTTAAGATTTATTTTTATGTGCATGTTTGTGTATCTGTGAGAGTGTATGTATAGGTATGTGTAGGTGCCCATAGAGGTCAGGAAATGACTTCTGACTTCCTAGATCTGGAGTTACAGGTGGCTGCAACATGCCAAATGTGGGCACTGGGAACCAAACTCATGATGTCTGCAAGATCAGCCATCATTCTAAACTACTGAGGCATCTTTCCAGCCTTGGAATAGTTTTATTTTTAAAAAGTTACATGAAGTATCATCAAATGAATTTTGAATTGGGAGTAGAACAGGACTTCTGAAATTTCTGAATGAGACCTTGACATCTTTCTGTCTGTTTATATTTAACGCACATGTGAAGTGGTGTCCTCAGCACTGATGACTGTAAATGGAATCAACAATCAACCATGGAAATATTTAAGATGCACCTTGATTTGCAGCACCGAATAATTATCTAACATTTATTTATTTATCTAAAAATAAAGAAGCACAGAAACAACCTGCTCAATTTGTATAATGTCATATACACACACATATATCCCACATAGTGCACACACACACACACACACACACACATCCCACATAGCACACATACACATACATCACACATAGCACACACACACACACACACACACACACACATATACACACACACACATACACACATCCTTCATTGCCCGCACACACATACACACACACACTACACACACACACATACATCCCACATAGCACACACATATACATCCCACATAGCACACACACACACACACACATACACACTACACACACACACACACACACACCCCTCATAGCCCGCACACACACATACACATACACATACTACACACACACACATATACATCCCACATAGCACACACACATACATCCCACATAGCACACACACACACACACACATACACACTACACACACACACACACACACACACACACACACTTAAGGCTGACCATTTGCTATTAGATAACCAATTAGTATGTTCTTCCTTGGGGAAGACTATTTCTTTGTCTGTGAGCATTCCTTAGCTCTCCATAGTTATACATTTGTATGCATACATATACTGTGTATGATATAGTACAACAATTAATGAAAAATATGGATTTGGAAAAGAGAGATTATACAAAAGAGAAAAGAAGATTATACAAAAAAATTGGAGGGAGGAAAGGAAAGGGGGAAATTATTCCATTATATGATAATCTCAAAAATAAGAATTAAAAAATTTACTTCACAGATATGTGAATTTGCTTTGTAGTTAACAAACAATAAAATTACATGCACACTAAGGAATTTTTCAGGATAACTTTCTTTAAGAATTAGTAAATATTTGATTTATATACCTATCTTTAGGAACAATTTGTTATTGTTTTTTTTCAAGACACGGTCTCACTATGTAATTCTGAATATCCTGGAACATTTTTGGAATAAGTTAAAAATATTTTATTGTGACTGTTTTCAGTTCAATATTTCTCTAATATACAAAATGAATTGTTAAACATTTAATCGTTTTTGATTTTATTGAAAACAGGTTTTTATTTTCATATATCCTGATTATGATTTCCTATAATCTACTTGTCACAAATCCAGATCCACACAACTTTCTGTCACTCCTTGGAAAATAAATAGCCATCTAAGGAATAATGATAAAATATAGTATAATAAGATAAAACAGAAGCTAAAAAATCAGAATAGAACAGCAACAAAACAGAAGAAAGAGAGCCCAAGTAACAGCACAAAGAAACATACAGGACCGCTTATTTGCAGTCAGGAATCTCATAAAACAACAAAAACCAAAGCTATACTATATATGTAAAGGATCAGTAGGGTAAAATAATAAAAATTAAAAATTAAATTTGAAAAAGAACACTAACAACAATATGAGACAAGAAACCTCCAAAGATGCTGTTTAGTTCATTTTTGGTTGGCCATCTACTCTGGGCATATGGCCTACCCTTACGAGTACTTTGTTTTCACAGTGAGACACCCTTAGAGAAAACTGAGTTTTCATTTGCAAGTGGTTATCAGTTAGAGACTACTTCTGGGTTTAAGGACTGGGTCTTCTCCTTTCAGCTCTATGACCCCATCTGGTACAGGCCCTTGCAAGCACTGTGCTTGCTGCCTCAGTCTCTGTGCGTTCATATGTGCATAGGTAGTATTGTGTTTGGAAGGATTTGTTTCCTTCATGTCCTCAACACTTTCTGGCTTTTATACTCTTTTCTTCTCTTCATTCTGATCCCTGAGCCATGACCNGAGGGATTTGATGAAGAGATCCCATTTAGAGCTGAGTTCCAAGGTCTCTCACAAGCTGCATAATGTCTAGCTGTGGGTCCCTTTGTTTCCAACAGCTGCAGAAGCAAGTTTCTTATGGTTGAGCAAAGCCCTGGTCTATGAGTATAACAGAATGTCATTAGGAGTCACTTTATCCTTATGTGCTTTTAGTAAAACAGTAGTATTTAGTTTTACACTAGGACCCTTGGCTATCTAGTCTCAGGTTCTTTGTCACCCAAGCAGTGTCAGATGTGGGTTCCAGCTCATGGAGTGTGCCTTAAGTCAAATCAGATATTGATTCATACCACCATTGCATAAACATATTTTGAAGGAAGTACATCATTGTAGATCAAAGGGTTTGAGGCTGGGTTCTTGTTTATATTTCTCCTTTGGTAGTGTGCAGAGTACCTTCCTGTACCAAAGACACTAGAATGTAGAGGTGAAGGCTCTAGGTAAGCACCAGCGACTTCTTCATATTCAACAGTTGTACAGGCATTGTCTTCATTTGTAGTAGGACAGGCCGATATGGTCAAGGAAATTGGCTCAGACCAGTTGCCAAGGCATGCACATAACATAACATAAGAGCTAACCTGGAGTTTGCCTGAGGGACTAGCAACAGTTGCTGTCAGAGTTCCTGATTAATGTCAGAGTTCCTGATCATGCCCAGCCAATGAGGGATGACCACACAGACTGGGTGCTGGGAGGAGGGTATATAAGACCTTCCCTGATATTGAATAAATGAGTTCGTTATTTGCTTTCAACAGACTTCCGGTGTCTGTGCTGGTGATGCCGCACCTTCTCACCCTCTCCCTTGGGGGAGTTGTTAGGCTCAAGCTACACTCATTAATAAGGCCTTGTCATCAGTTTATGGAGAGCAACCTATAGCTGTTCAAACAGACTTGGTTGTTTGGGGGTTCCAATGGAACTCCTGTGGCCTATAGCTCAGTTATATATAACCTATTCTTGGTCCTGGAAGTTTTGTTTGGTGGTGAGAGATTGCCAGTAGGGGTGTGTCTCCCCTATTATTTGATTATTTCTTTTAGAGAACCTTCATCTATGTATGTATTTTAGGAAGCTTCTAATATATTAGGTTTCCAAACTACCATTCAAATGGTCCTTAATTTTAGCTGTCTCTCCCCATATTTCCTCCCTCAGTCTGCTGGTCCCTCTCACTCCCCACTTAATCTTCCCATTTCAGTCCTCTCACACACATGCCCAACATTACTATCCTATTTTCCTTGCATAAGTTCTATCACTCCCCTCCATTCCCTTATTCTATACCTAATCTCTTTTGTTCTACAGATTGTAGCTTGGTTATCATTGACCTAACAGCTAATAGCCACACATAAATGAATACATATAATGTTTGTCTGTTTGGTTCTGGATTACCTCACTCAGAATGTTTTTTTTTCAGTTCCATACATTTTCCTGCATATTTCATAATTGCGTTTTTTAACTGGCTGAGTAATACTCTATGTGTAAAACTACCACATTTTCTTTGTCCATTCATATGTTAAAGGACATCTGGGTTAGTTCCACTTTCTGGATATTATTAAGAGAGCAGCAATGAACATGTTCAANCATCTATCTCTGTGATAGGATAAAGCTTCTTAGGGTATATGCTTAAGAATGATATAGCTGGATCTTGAGGACTGATTTCTGTCTTGCTTAGGAACTGCTACACTGATTTCCATAGTGATTGTACAAGTTTGCACTCCCACTAGCAATAAATGAGTGTTCCACTTACTCTAAATCCTTACCATAATGAGCTTTCACTTATTTTGTTGAACATAGCCATTATGATGAGTGCAAGATAAAAATCCCAAAGTAGTTTTGATTTGCATTTCCATGATGGCTAAAAATTTTGACAATTTCTTTGTTTCTTAACCATTTGGGTTTGCTCTCTTGAGAATTTTCTGTTTAGATATATACCCCATGGGTTATTTATTTTCTTGATAACCAATTTTCTAGTTCTTTGTGTATTTTGAATACTAGCCCTCTATTGGCCATATAGTTGGTAAAAACCTTTTCCCATTCTGTAGGCTGTTATTTTTTCTGAATAATAGTATCATTTGATGTTAAAATAATTTCAGTTTCACATAGTCCTATTTATTAATTTTTGATCTTAATGCCTGTGCTAACAGTGTTCTTTTCAGAAAGCCTTTTCCTGTGCCAATTAGTTTAAAGATATACNGCACTTGTTTTTCTATCCTATTTAGTGTATCTGGTCTTATGATGTCTGATTCATTTGGAGTTAAGTTTTTTGCAGAGTGATGAGTATGAATCTATTTTCATTCTTCTACACGTAGGCATCCAGTTTGATCAGCACCATTTGATGAAGATGCTGTCTGTTTTTCAGTCTGTATTTCTGGTTTCATTATCACAAATTAGGTGTCCATATGTGATTTATATCTTAGTCCTCTATTCAAATCTATTGACCAACTTGTCTGTTTTTGTTCCAATACAATGCTGTTTTCATTACTACAGCTCTGAAGTACTGTTTGAAGTTAGGGATGGTAATGTATCAGCAGTATTTTTTTTTCAAGATTGCCATAGCTCCTGGATTTTTTTATTATTCCATATGAAGCTGAAAATTATCCTTTCAATAATTATGAAGAAGTGTGTGGGAATTTTGATGGGGATTGTATTGAATATGTAGACTGCTTTTGGTTGGGTGGACATCTTTAGTATACTAATCCTACCTTTTCATGAGCATGGGTGGTCTTTCCATCTTCTGATATTTTCTTTAATTTTTTTCTTCAATGTCTTCAAGATTTTTATCATACAAGTCTTTTACTTCCTTGGGTAAAGATACTCCAAGATATTTTATATTATTTGAGGCTATTGTGAAAAGTGGTTTTTTTCCCTTTAATTTCTTTGTTAGTCCATTGTCATTTTTATATAGAGTGGCTATGATTTTGCATTCAGCTGCTTTGCTGAAAGTATTTCTCAGCTATAGAAATTTCCTGGTATAATATTTAAGTTTATTTGTGCATACTGTCATATCATCTACAAATAAAGATATTTTTACTTCTTCCCTTCCAGTTTTTATCCCTTGATCTCCTTCAGTTATTTTTATTGCTCTAGCTAAGACTTAAAATACTCTATTGAATAGGGATGGAGAATAGACAATCATATCTTGTTCAGGATTTTAGTTTAATTAGTTTGAGTTTCTCTCCATTTAAGTTGATATTGACTGTGGACTTACTATAAATCACCTCTATTACTTTGAAGTATGTCTCTGTATCCCTAATCTCCTTATGGCTTTTATCATGAAGGAGTGTTGGATTTTGCCAAAGGCCTTTTCTGCATTTAATGAGAAAATCATGTGGCTTTTGTCTTTCAGTTTGTTTATATGGTGAAGTACATTTATAAATTTATATATGTTGAGCTATCCTGACTCTTTGTGATGAAACCTATTTGATCATATTGGATGATCATTTTGATGTGTTCTAGGACTCAGTTTGCAAGTATTTTGTCGAGAATGTTTGCACCTATGTTCATAAGGGAAATTGGTCTGTAGTTATTTTATTTTGTTGCATCTTAAGTGGTTTGGGAATCAGAGTACCATGGCTGCATCAAACGAATTGGGCAATGCTTCTTGCGTTTTCATTTTGTGGGATAATTTAAGGCATATTGCCATTAACTCTTCTTTTTTAAGTCTGGTAGAATTCTGTGCTATAACCATCTGGTCTCAGGTTTATTTTTGGTTGGGAGACTTTAATTTACTGCTTCTGTTTCACTAGTGGCTATATGTCTGTTTAAATTGCTTATCTAATCTTGGTTTAACTTTTATGCTCTGTATATATTGAGAAAATTATTCATTTCTTTTAGAATTTCCAATTTGGTGGGCTGTAGGTTTTTAAAGTATGTCCTTCTGATTTTTTGGATTTCCTCATTGTCTGCTCTTATCTCCTCCTTTTTATTCCTGATTTTGTTAATTTGGATCTTCTTTATATACCTTTCAGTTAATTTGGCTAAAGAATTTTCATTCTTGTTGATTTTCTCAAAGAACCAACTCTTTGTTTCCTTGATTCTTTGTATTGTTTCATTATTGTTGTTTCTGTTTTATTGATTTTATCCCTGAGTTTTATTGTTTCATGCCATCTACTTTAGGGTGTGATTTGTTCTTTTTTTCTATAGCTTTTATGTGTGCTGTTAGTTTGCAAGTATAATATCTCCCCATTTTCTTTAATGTAGGCAATTACTGCTATGAACTTGCATCTTAGAACCATCTTCAGTATTTCCTGTAAGATTGAATATGTCGTATTTTCATTTTCAATTAATTATAGAAAATTTTAGCTTCTTTATTCCTGTCTCGACCCATTTTTCACTCACTAGTATGTTCAGTTTTCATGAGTTTATAAGATATTTTTTCCTTTTGCTATTGGTCCACAGTGATGACATAGGTTTCAGGATGCGATTTCAATTTTCTTGTATCTGTATGGACTTGATTTGTGTCCAAATAAGTTGTCAGTTTTGGAGAAAGTTACACGAGCTACCAAAAAGAAGGTCTTTTTTTGTGTTGGGGTGAAGTGTTCTGTAAATACCTGTTAGGTGCATTTGGTTTATGATATTAGTTCCAGTATTTCTTGTTTAGTTTTTGTCTGGATGATTTGTCTATTGGAAAGAATGGGGCATTGAACTCACTAGTTATCATTGTGTAAGAGTCAATATGTGATTTACGTTGTAGTAGTGTTTGTTTTATGAACTAGGTGTCCTTGTTGTTGGTGCACAGTTAAGAATAGCAATGACCTCTTGATGGATTTTTCCTTTGATGAGTATGCAGTATCNTTGCCTATTTCTTCAGAATAATTGTAGTTTCAAGTTTATCTTGTCAGATATTAAAATGACTATACTGGTTTGCTTCTTTGTTCCGTATGCTTGGAATACAATTTTCATCCTTTTACCCTGAGATGATGTCTATTCTTGATGTTAAGGTATGTTTTTTGGATACAGGAGAAAAGACTGATCCTGCTTTTGCATCCACTCTGTTAGTCTGGGAAATTGAGACCATTGATGTAAGAAAGTTAACAATGATCTAGGTTTGTTGATCCCATTATTTACGTGTGTGTGTGTGTGTGTGTGTGTGTGTGTGTGTGTGTGTGTGTGTGTCTGTGTATTTTCCACTTTTGATTTTAGGTCAGGGATTTTTTATCCCTTGTGTCTTCTTGGATTAACCTCTTCAGATTGAAGTTTTCTTTCAACTGCCTTCTGTAGGAATGACTTTGTAGATTGATAATGCTTAATTTTTTTGACACGAGATGTCTTTCTTCCTCATCTACTTTGATTGAAATTTTTGCTGTGTACAATAATCTGAGAGGGCATCTGTGGTCTCTTAGAGTTTACGAAACATCTGTCTAGATCCTTCTAGTTTATAGTCTCATTTGAGAAGTCTGGTTTTATTCTAAATAGGTCTGTCTGTCTTATATGTTATTTTGTTTTTCCCTTGCAGCTTTTAATATTCTTTCTTTGTTCTGGATGTTTAGTGTTTTGATTATTATGTGCAAGGGAATTTTCTTTTCTGGTCCAATTTATTTGACACTTTGTATGTTTCTTTTACCCTGTTAGGCACCTCATTCTTCCAGTTAGGAAATTTTCTTTTATTTTTTTAAATATTTTATGTGCCTTTGACCTGAGTTTCTTCTCTTTCTCCTCTATTTCTATTTTTTATAGATGTTGTCTTTCATAGCATTCCATATTTTCTGCATGTTTAGTGCCTGGAGTTTTTTAGATTTAACATTTTCTTTGACAAAGGTATTCATTTCTTCTGTCTTGTCTGCATTGCCTGATATTCTGTCTTGCATCTCTTGTATTCTGTTGGTGAAGCTTACTTCTGAGTTTCCTGTTCCAGTTTCTAAATTTACCGTTTTCATATTTTCTTCATCTTTGGCTTTCTTTGTTGATTCTCTTTCNATTTTCAGGTCCTTCCACTGTTTGTATTTTCTTTAATGGAAATTTCTTTATGGATTGATTCATTTTCTCTATCATATAAAAACTTCCATCATATTCATGAAGGCTGTTTTGAGGTCCTTGTCTTCTGCTCCTGCTATGTTACGTTTCTCGGGACCTGCTCTGATAGGGTTGCTGGACTTTATGGGAACATATTTTCCTGGATGTTAGTGATTGTGCTTTTATACTAGTGTCTAGGCATCTGGGTTTGGGAATATTGTAATTGTAGGTATTGATATCTGGTCTTTGTTCCTTTTCTGTTTTATTCTTGTTGTTGTTGTTGGTTTGGTTTGGGTTTTTGTTTGTTTGTTTGTTTTTGCTGTTTTTTTNGAGACAGGGATTCTCTGTAATCCTGGCCATCCTGGAACTCATGTCTCTCATTCTTAGGAGTGTTGTGGCTGTATGTTGCCTAGTGGGGAATGCTTCTGGGATCCTGATAGGTCTGGCCACTAGGGATTCTAGTAAAAATTTTGTGTTTCTTGGTATTGGAAGCTGACACTTAGGAGTGACAGTGGGCTAGAATGATGGGGTCTGAGAAAATCCACAGGTAAGAGGAAGGAAGGTGATTATCTATGACTTGCTTAGTCCCCTGGGAATGGGGACAGAGAGTGTGGAGAGACCACAACAGGCAGTCTGCTACAGAGCTGGGGAATGAGATAGGGTTATTGAATTTGGAGGAGAGGAGGGGGCTTGAAAATCAGAAGCCCATCTACCTGTTTTGCTGGCCTACTTGCTTGTTTTGAAGGCTTAGCCAGTGGGTTCCCAGGAAATTTCAGTGGAATTGAGGCTGAGACAAGGGGATGTATGGGGAGAAAGCTTGCAGGAAAAGATCTGAGTCATCTGTTGGAAATGGGGCAGAGAACAAGAGGAGGTTACAGCAGATGGTCTGCTAATGTTGGGTGTGAGACTGGGGGTTGGAATTGGAGAAGAAAATGGGAAAGTGAAGATAAGCTCTTGGCCTACCTGCTTCCCTGGTTGGCATGGCTGGTGGATTCCCAGAGAATGCCCAATGGATTTGGGGGCTGGGACAAAGGGAGTATACATATTTTGTCTATTAATAAAGCCAAGATCAATTAATCATTTCTTGGCAAAAGGGTTCATATTTGGAAAAAAAAGATTAAGAAGCATTGATCTAAAGCAGGATTCTTTTTAGACCTATGAATTTATTCATAGAAAAAGGAATCCTTACTTTATAAAAACCAATTAGCTAAGATAAAGTGGAGAATATTGTTGATTTGTTTTAAATGGTATATTTCTCCAAGGAAGCCTTGTGCTTATAACACATACCTAAAATGCAATGACCTTGCTAGTCTGCATCTTGTGGTAGTTCTCCTTTGGAGAGTAGCTATCAGCTTACTGGTATTAACCCCAGGTTGTGTGCCCTTATTTTTAATATAAGATTTTGTGTTTCTTGAACAGCTTTGTAGAGCCGAGTTTATGCCTAACTTTCATTGAGACACTTCTATGATCCCACAAAATGTCATTCTTCCTCCTGATTTAGACCCTGATTATCGAGGTGATTCAGTACCCTAAAACTGGAATTGGGAAATATTTTAGCCAGCGAAATTGGACAATTTGATTTGTCTTTCACAGTTTCAGTTATATCATCAAAGAAGAAGAAGAAGAAG